>OY725489.1:4874294-4931867 GCA_963281255.1 Aphrocallistes beatrix
CTCAATTTCGGGTCGAAATAGAAAAGGGTCTGAAGGTTTAAATCAAGAAAAACGGTTTACCTTTGTTTGGGAATGAGTTTGAAATGTACTTTTGGACAAAAAGTATAAAAAGTACCCTTTAGTGGCGTTTTTTTACCTAAAGTGCTGACTCCAAACCTTGGTGGCAGCAAATCACAAAAGCTATTCATTATATTAAAATCATTTGATTTAAAATACTCTACATGCTCTCCTCTAAAAATTGACTCATTTCTATTTATCAATTAATGCCTTCTAAGATAGTAAAGTAAAGACATTATTAATAGTCCATTCAATCTATGAAATTGTTTTTATCCAATTGGAGCCAATTGCAACAGATTTATTTCAGTGGTAAATTAACGAGGGAAGCTAGTGAGGAACATACTAAAAATTCCCTAGAAACATTTAGTGGAACATTCCTAAAATACTACTCTAAGTACCACATTCGGTCTCATTTTGAAGGTGCTAAAATGCATATCATTCCTACAGTTTTAAACTATTACAATTTGTATATTCGTAATCATCGGGAAATTTCCTTCGCTTAAGTGGTCACTGATTATATTTGAAAATATTTTCCTGGCAAAGCAGGAATGTATCAAAATGTAACAACATTCCTTTCTCAAATTTTGTTCTAACCCTATCAAGCTGCTCCTTGTTCGATTCTGCTCAGCCATCTGAGTATAGTTGTGCATATATTGACCCTCTAAACTGTCTTTTAACACGATCTTTCGAGATTCACTTAACACATACGTAGCTATGATTCATTGAATATCCGACATGCTATGTGATTATGTTGTAATGTTTCATTTTATTCGACCTAATTATACTAGTCCAGCCAAGATGTCGTTTAGTCAGCACAAATTGCAGGACAATTTATTCGAAATTTTATACAAGAGAAGCTATCTAATTGATATAGTAAACATCCAAAAGATCCAATTTCTAGAACATCCCGAAAGTAATAAAATTACTAGTTATGATCAGTTATCAGTTCAGGGACTGAATAATTCATCTAACTTTGTCCTTTACCCACTTCACACGTAGGGAATATTCAAAACTCTGCTTCCTACTGGTTCACCTCTGCGTTCAGCAATCAGATTTGCAGTTGCACCTGATGATATCCGAGAGGGATCATGAGCTAGTGGCTGCCAGAAAACGTTCCCCCATCAACAACAGCTGAATACCACAGTTTCAGTCTTATATCAAGTTAAATAGTGGAAGGGGGCCCAGGAACTGCGGTCTTCGACTGAGGCTGGAATCCAACTGATGGGAAATTCCTTCAATTGATGACAGATCTGCTATCAGCTTATGAATCCCTACTAGATATCATCAGGTGCAACTCCAAATCTGATTGCTAAACGAAGAGGTGAACCTGGAGGAAGCACAGTCTTGAATATTCGCATGCGTGAGAAAGTGTGTAAGGATAAAGCCTCATGAAAACGTCAGTCCCTGAACTAATCAATAAAGACTTGTAATTTGGATTCTTTCGGAATATTCTACCATAGGATTTGGGGTGTTCACTTTGTCACTTAGGTAGCTTTTCTTGGATAAGTTTTTGAATAAATTATGTTACAATAAGTGCTAACAGAAACCGCAGATTGAGTGAACTAGTATAATTAGGTAGGCTAAAGTAAAATATACTACTTAATTGTATACTTAGCATGTTCATCAGCTATGAGTTAAGTACATCTCTAAAAATCGTGTTAAATAACAGTTTAGAAGGTCGATATATGCATTAACTATACCCAACTAGCTTTACACAATCGAACAAGGGGTCAATCGATAAGGTTAGGACAAAATTTAAGATTGAATTGTTACTACGTTCTTGACATTCTTGTATTACTAGGGAAAAAAATGTTTTAAATATAGTCAAGTGACCACTCAAACGAAAGGAAATATTTCAAATTAGAATCCAGTAGTCTAAAACTCAAGAAGTGATATACAATTTATCTTCTTCAAAATGTGTCTGAAATTGGCACTTAAAATTATATTTAGGAATGTTCTACCAAAATGTGGTTTTGTGATTTATAGTATGTTACTTAAGTAGCTTCATTCCTTCAATTACAACTGAAATAAATTGTGTTCGCAATTTGTTGCAGCTCCGAACATATATTTACTGGGCTATAAATATTCAGCTACTGTTGCCGCTGAGAATTTTCAGTTTAATGTAAACAAGCGCGTTTCGAATGCTTGCGCTGAGCAGGCGGCGAGCACTTTGTGTCCGCACTAGTCGCCCTTAGGGTGTAGGTGTAGGGTACCTAGGCTCACTTGATTAATTATGACGTAGATAACATATCTAAATAATTGTACATTCGTCTGACTTACTGCTATATTCGATATCACCTGATTATTCAAACTTTTCAATTTTTCAATTTTTAATGCGTAATGATAGCACCATAACAGAATGATGAGTCATCATTTTTGATGATATTTATATCTGCAAATATTATATGCACAGTCTCTTAAAATAGCAGCCCTCCATCACTTAAAATGTCTGAGTTATAAGTCGAAACCTTGAATTTCTATTATCAAACAAGTCGCTTTGACATCATAGTTCCAAGATGAGTAGACAATTCCACCTGAAATTAACTTTGTGGAGCCATAGCCAAACGACTCCCACATGCCAAAAATCAGCCTTCCTTGCCTAGCAGTTTCTTCAATTAATTCGTAACAGATAGATAGCTATATGCACACACAGTAATCATGCTTTAATAGCAAGGATATCCCTAATTTTATGGCTTGCTCATTTAAAATGACCTAAACCGGATTGACAGGACACATTCTGGGTACAACTGCAAGTTAATCCCGAACTGACTTACCGTAAACTGGGGTGACATTGTCCCATTATTCCACGTTTATCAATGTATTTCTTTAAATAATTTTGAGAATATTTTATTTTTCAATTAATTTTATTGGTGGCACATAAAATGTTCAAATAATGTGATAGCTAAACTTTGGGGTACTTCAAACCTATTATTCTTAACTTATATCCTGGGTCAAAGCAACCTCTATCTTGGGGTTGAAATTGGCCCATAAGGTTAAACACGTTAAATAAGAGAGCATTTCATAAGAAAACGAGAATAATACGTACTAAGGAGTAATAATTGTAATGGAAATACATTAGTGTTCAAATACACATCCTAATCTAATCTAATCTACCCGTCGGTGTTCTAATTCCGGGACCTTGTATATCCCTCTACTATTAACTAGGTCTGGGTCTTGAATCGTCATTTTTATTTCGCTCCATGGATAAAATATTTCATCTTTTCTATCCGGCCACTTCCAGCACTTTCCAGATTTTACCATAACGTTTACCACTGCACCTTTTACGTCTAATACCTCTACTCTACCTGGAAAAAGTTCGCCTTCATGTCCAACAATTACTTGAGAGCCGACTCTGGGTTTCAAATGTTTTGTGGGCGATATAGTAACTTCTTCTAGTTCAGTATCTGAATCCGAAATTTCTTCGTTCCTTACATTTCTCTCTACATGATCCTTTATCACTTCATCAAGAATATTATCTCCACAATCTTTTTCTCCTCCGACTTTGATACATTCCTCTACACTCATCCCAGGTGTAACATTTAATCTCCTTTTTTTCCTTTAAGATTCTTTAGCTGTATCAGTTCGGAGCTCACTTAGTTTGTCTGAAAAACTAGAACTAATCAATTCAAGATCATTCCTTTTATGAGGGAGTCTAGTTAAAACCTGACCTCTATCTAATGGGTAGATTCCTGCCTTTCTAAAACCTGAAATTAGATTATCAGCTGCTTTTTCGTCAATAGCTTCGTGAAGTCGTTTTAACATCCTGGGAAATTGATCCTTGGACAGCACTGAACATTTGGTTGATCGTGTGCTCAATTTCCACGCTGTTAGAACTTTCCTCCAATTTACCTTTAAGGGTTTATAGAAAGCAATATCCAATGGCTGTGTGCGATGTGTTGAGTTCGGTGGGAGACACACAAAAGCGATTTGGTTTTCATTGCAGGACTTTATTACTTCCAGACTCATATGTGATGATAAATTATCTCCTATTAAGACTTTTTTTCCCTTCCTGCTTCTTGGGATCTTAAAATACTTAACTGCATTGCGCTGAGTCATCCTTTTTGTCCGAATGCTTTTTAAAGCTGACTCTAATTTTTCTGTTGAGTAGTCTCGATATGTTCTACTTCCTGGAGTCCGTATATATTCTCTAGGCATTGCTAATTGTGTTTAATAAGGTATAAAACATGCTGATAATACATTACAAAGTGGGCCAAGCCCACCCCGAATTTCTCCCAAAAACAAGGTTTCTCAATATAATGTATAAATGACAAATCTTACAGTATGCCCTTATTGATTGGTTTTAAAAAAATCTTACTTTATAATGGAATCTACTGGAAAACTTGGTGAACTATGTGCATATTGATGTATTTCCTCGAAAATTCCAAGGAAGTTCTAAATATAAAACCTTCGTTGACATATTATACTCTAAATACTCAAATGAATAAAACATGATTAATAAAATTCCAAATTATGAATCAATGTAATCACATTGATAATGTGTTGAATGAAACTTTCAATATATCCCAAAGTATTTAAACCGCAATACTTCTAAGTTTGAGTATATTTTATTAAAATTGCTATTGTGGGACAAAGCAACCTCTTAGGGCCAAAGTCGCCCCAGTTTACGGTACTTTAAACTTTCTAAATAAAATAAAGTCATTTTATAAAACAAAATATTTCATTTAATGTCTAGAGGACACCGCATCTTCTAATGAATATCTTTTGTATCATCCTGCCACCAAGAGTCTAAGTTGAGAATTTTTTCAAAATCTTTAGAAACTTGTGTGCATTTTAGGTCACAGAAAGCTTACAAAATTCAAACTCGTTCTCAGACTTTTTTTTCTCTTTAATTTTTCAATTTAACATTTATCCCGTTATTCAGACTTAATTAGAAATTGGCATTGTTTCATTTTTTATAATTATGATAATTTTAATCATTGTTAGAGGTTCTTTCTTTTACAAGCTTCATTTAAAATGCCATTAAGCGTTTTGCAACTGTTCTCTATCTACACACGATGCTGGATTCATTCAAACTAATTATTTACTGTGCTACTTTTAGCCGTCTAATTTGGGTATATATGTGTTAATTAATCATTATATCTCTCTATATCATTTGTCCTGGACATGCCGTTCTAGATAGACATATAGTTGGATTAAGTTATAATGTGTCTATTGTTAGGAAATTCCTTTAATATCAATTTACCGTCAATCAACTAATTGGGTAAACGATTATAATTGGAAATTTACCAATTTGTTCCTCCTCCTTTGTTCTATGAAATTCTAGTGCTAGCAAAGGTTTCCCTGGAAAATTCCAAAACATATTGAAGGAAGAGTTGGATGTTATTAATGCCTTATTTCTTGTAGCTATTTTAGAGATTAGGGGGAAAATATACTAATTCAACACTTCCGATCTAGAGATTTTCACTTCTTCAGGTATCAAAAGGCAGGGAAGCAAAGAAACAACAATATTTTAGAAAATATTATTTAACCATACCCCAAACCTGCTGCTTCTGTTGGCGCAAACGTACCATACGCAATATAATAATTTAGGAAATTTAAGTATATAATTGTGAATTGAGGACAACTGGAAATAACAAGAATAAAATATCATATGCCTAATTTGAGAAAGGCTTAAAATCAGATGCCAAAAGGAGCTTCTCGCGCTCCTAGATAGTCCATTGCATTCATATAACTTTGAAACATCAGGAACTTTTTTACTATTGATAATTCACGCTCCGTAGAGATAGTAAACAAAGATTCGATACCTAGGTAGAATCGATCATATAATTAAGACTTAATATATAAATCATTTTTAATTTGTGCGAGTTGGACTGCTCCGATTTAGAACATATTAGTAGTATATTAGTAGACTTCAAATTTCAAACATCTATACTTAGTAATTTTATTCATTTAATTCTGAAGTTTAATCCATTGCCAAAGAGTTTAAAAAAGAGATTTTAGAACCTGATTTTCCTTAACTGCAAGAGGGGATTTTCTAGGGAAGATTGTCTTATAAACTTGTGTAAATAAAATTTCGAAATGTTGTTCTCTATAGATCAACGGTTTTTACTTCACGAAAGATAGTCGTAATACTTTAATAGTTCAAAAAATAATCCTGTCCAGATGCATAACTTTTCAAGTATTTATAGTATTTTTTATCACTTACAATTAATTATTAAGTCTCCCAATTCGATTCACACTAGGATGGCTATTTTATGTTTTATTGGATCACTTTCATCTTTCTTCGAAAATGCCATGTTCTAAGTCAGCGGTTCTTAACCTTTTGTGTGTAATTTCCCCTTTAGACTATTTCACTGTATCCGATTTCCCTTCGTTTAGTAATTTTAGCTAGATAAGGGAAAGTAGCCTTGAACACACTATTTATTAGTGCTAATTAGCTAATACATTGCATTATCAAAATTATGCTGCATAATATGATTATTGAATCGATAATTAAGAAATAATCAAAAATAATAATCACTACAAGCACGTTTTCTTCAGTGGGATGGCTGGAATTGCTTGTTGTCCACCAGTGCATCAATGTCAGGAGAAGTAATAGAGATCGCGCAGCGCATGTCGCACTCCACTTGGAGCCGGTTTCGTGCTTTAAACTTGATGGTAAGCATAGCTGAATTTCCTGACTCACACAGATACGTCGAGGAAAAAATGAATTAGGATTTTTAAGGCATTGATACTCAGTCGTGGGTAGGATATGCGCAAATTGATCCAGAATTTCTCGAGGTCTTGAACATGTAATTCATCCTTTGCAGAGGAATCTTGTTTGAGCTCCACAAACTCGTCTTGAAGTTCGTCAAGAACATCATCAAGCTGGCACAAAAAATGGGTTACTTGTTAAAATCATTGATATGCTCGCAGTGTCGATTCCAGGGAAATAACGTTTAAACTCATCCCCCAAATGTTCAAGGTGATCGATGATTTCATCCTTCAACTGGTCCTCGATGTTGTCCTCATCATGTATGTCGCTCAGTCGCTGAAAAGATGTAACATTACCATCTCTCATTCGTTTTCCCCAAAGCTGGAGTTTTGCCATGAATGCACTGATGGCGTCAGTGTGCATAATCACGTTGCTTCCTCGCTCCTGCATTTTCTTGTTTAGTTCATTCAGAGCTTCATAGATATCGGCAAGATAAGCCAGCCGTGCTTCGAAACCTTCCTTTTTGAAGGCAGAAAACATATCCATCTTCTCTCCAGCACCTAAAAATTAATTAACTTCGCGCAGTTCGAAGACTCGAGCAAGCATGTTTCCCGCAGTGGTTTATTTGGACCACCATTCACAGGGAGTAGGTATTTCCAGACCAAATAGACATATGAAATGTATTATAGATATATAGGTTATCCATATCTAGAAATCGAATGATGGACTCGGATAACTCATATGGCTTCGAATTTTGAAGTTATGACGTCATTATATTTTTTGCACAACCACACTTTCTATATATTTTTGTTACATGACTTAATTTTTCCATGAACATCAATGATTTTATTGAAATAGACACGCTATACATGCATGTAGACACTAAATAAACACTGTTCAATACAAATGTCCATGCTAAGATCCTTTTTAATCAAATAGCAAGTTTTTAAAACATCAAGGAGTCAACAAGTGTTTCTTGATTTATGACTAGCACTTTTTCTATCCTGCATTTTTCATTCCTAATGTGCCCTATTTCTCCACAATGTCTGCACACTAAGGTTATGTGGTAACTAGCAAGGAACAGCAGCCTCGCGTATTGATTCTTTATTGGCAAGGTATCCCAAGCTACTCGACAGTTCATTTTGATGAATAAATGCTAAAAGTCAAATTTTCAAATATCGCAATTTTATAGCAATTATTGGGAGTTAGTCACTTATATACTCAGATGTGTTCATGTGTGCGGGATCGTGCAGGGCTGGAGAGTGGTTAATGCATAAGTTAATCAACAAGTAATTGATAAAAATAGGTTTGCAGTAACGGCACGAGACTGCACCATAAGTTTACGTAATTCTAATACAAGGAAAGTACCTGATCGAACTCTTCCAGCGAAATAGATGTTAGGATGAGCAGTCACAGTAAAAATAGATCATTTCTATTTTAAGTTTCAACTCTTTTAGGAAGATCTAATGTTTAATAAAATAGATTAGAAACCTGTGTAGGAGGTAGGCATGATCTAGGCAAGATTGCGAAGCCACAAATTTTATAGAATATATTTAGTCATTCAACTATGATATGATTATCATATTTCATATTTTACTTGGAATTGTGGAACTGAAAGAAAGTTTACCTAGGTTTTAGACAATGCTGAACACGATTAAAATGTTTTGGCGAGATCTGGAAAACTAGAAAATTTGCCCTACTGTCAATAAACCACTGTGAATTTCCTTTGGAAAGCCAACGAACGAGTTTCTAATAAAAGAGCAGTGTGGCCGGCGTCCATGTCTTTGCAGAGCTCGCGGAAGAGGCGAGTGTTGAGGGCTGACCCTTTCACGTAGTTCACGATCTTTATGGTGAGGACCAAGTTTTCGTGAAGGTTCTTCGGAATTGTCTTCGAAGCGAGAGCCTCTCTGTGGATCATGCAGTGCGTTCCTTCCACATCATGATTCTTATGCTTTACGAGAGTAACAAACCCTAATCGTGACCCAAGCATTGCAGGAGCACCATCCGTACAAACCCCAATAAGTTGTTCCAACTAATCTTCGTCTCTTTGACAAAATCGGTTAGTACTTCCATAACATCGGCCACCTTCGTTGTCATTTGTAAAGGATGGCTATAAAGAACTGCTGCTCGATTACTTTGATGATAATGTAGCGGCAGAATACTAGTAGTTGAGAAATGTTGGCCACATCCGTTGACTCGTCCAGTTGAAGGGCAAAGAAAGGCGATGGCAATATATTTGATACCACTTGTCCCTTGATGTTGCCAGACATTTTATCCACTCTGGTCTTGATGGTGTCGTTGAACATGGAGATCAGCTTCATCTTGTTCGATGCCTTCTCCCCTAGTACAAGCCTCACGATCTCCAAAATACACGGTTTCAAGAGGCTCTCACCAATTGTGTGTGCCTTCTTTGCCTTGGACACTTGAAGAACGATGACATATGACGCATACAGGGTGTTCTTGCTAGTTTGCTGATAAGTCCCAGTTTCGTCCAACTTCACTCTCTTCAAGCTAGTTAACTTAGACTCAAGGAAAGTGCGGTCCCTCTCTCTGTTTTGCGGATAAGCATTTATCAGATGCTGTTTCAGTTGAAAGGGTTTCCATCGGTTATTACAAACTCCGCTTATAACTGAGTAAACCGAGGTCCCAAGCACTTCCTTATAACGAGAGTTTACTTATTTTGTTGTGATAATTTTTTTCTCCAAAGTAAATTTGCCCCAGGTTAAGAATCGCTGTTTTAAGTAGTGGGTTTTTGGTTGCACATTAGACGCAGTTCTTATGGAAACCTCATTGAAAACGATCTTGTTAATTTGAATTCTCCAGCTTTAGCTAAAATCATCATCATATTTTGTGATCTAGTTGCACCTCTTTTTGGCGCCCGACTCTCTGTCTTTCCCTGCAGCGAGTATACTATAGCTTATTTCATTTGTCTATTAATTAATTACATTTATTAATGTTAGTTTCGATAGTTTCTGTGGAAATAGAGTAGACATGCTGATTCCGAATATGATATTCTAAGTACCTTATTTTGAATATACATATTAATCTTTAAATTTCAACTCGGTGCTAAATTGAATGAATAATCGATACTAACTACAAACCTTGGCGTGTGTGTGGAACGTGTTGTATCTTGAAAATCTACAATATCAAAGCAAAATATGTATTACCCTTTGAGTAAAATTTGAGTAAAATTTACACTAATCAGATTTGAAGTTTTGTTAATTTTGTGCATGTCTAACAGACTCTAATTTATTAGTACGATTTAAGTAATAGTTTCCCGTTACTTTCTTCTGAAATATACTTGATTATATCTTCGAATGGTATCTCTGTAATTGTACTCGATCCCCAAGAGGAGAGTGAAATGTTGTTTTTTAAAATTTTGACGCGAGAACGGCAGCGATTAAATTAGAAATATTCTCCATATCCACGAAGCGTGTTTGTTTTCGCATGTAATAGAGAATAGAAATTCTTAATATATCAGGGTTTGCGACCTAGTACCCTCAACACCTGTAGGTGAAGGGCGGTCTCTATATATGTAGAAAATATTTTGTATACTACCATATTTCACGAGCGTTTGATACTAAATGGGTGTATTCAATAAGACAAGCGCGGTTCGCTTGCCTGCGTTGCGCGGCTTTTGGACACTTTGTCTCCGCCAGAGGCTTCATTTTCATGGCAGGTACTACGGCGACAGTTGGACCCCTTTTTTTATCGATCAAGGCCTCAAAGTCAATACTCAAAAGTATATACGCTAAGCGGACAAAAGTATTACAACACTTGATTCTTTCCCATACAAATAATACTAAATCTGATTTTTTCATGAAGGGCAATACGTTCAAATTCAAAGAGATACTAAAAATCTGATTTCAGATTCGAAATCTACACATTCGAATTAGTCATAGTTGAACATATCTAATAAATTACTCAACTCAATGAATAATCTTATCAGCCTAAGCCACCATAGGTAATTCATTGCCATCATGTATAGTGGTCAAATAGGTGTATGTGGCATAAGGTGGCACTGATTGATAATTACAAAAAGTTAGGAATTAATGATTAATTAGAAAAATTAACCTGTATAATTTGAATGCGTATTATTCAAATCTGGAATCCGATTAGCTGTATCCCATACCGTTTAGAAGTAACCCTCTTCATGAATATACCCATTTTAGTATTATTTGTATGGGAAAGAATCAAGTGTTGAAATACTTTTGTCCGCTTGGTGTAGAGGACATATTAGATTGTACTTTAATGCCTTAGGCTACTAGACTCTTTCAAGGATGACATTGTGTTTGTTGCCAACAGGACTCTGCTCCGGTACACAAGGCTAAGGCACCCAGAACTGATTGAGATCTCATGTTCAAGACATAATTTTCTCTTTGGAATGACCAACCTCATCCCCTGATTTAAATCCAATGGACTTTAGTATTTGATCTATTTTGGAAAGCAGAGTCTGTGTTAAATCCCACAGATATTTACAGTCTGTAAAACTTATTAGAGATGGAATGCCATCGATTATTCCAAGAAGTGTTGTCTTTCCCGCAGACAATTTTTATAAACTCCTGAGTCTATGTATTAAGGCAAAAGGCGATATCTTTGAAGTCTTATATAGATAACCTCAGGAACTATCTGATGAACATATTTAAAAACAATCATTGACATCTATCCATGATTCTGTTCAATATACAACTGTATACTAGTTGCAAAACTTATTCCTAACATTTAAGTAAAGACTGTAGGCGTTCATTCTCGGGTCCTGGAACTATCGTGGATTATTAATAATTCGTAATCCATTAAAGTTGGACGTGGGGAATGTATTTTTCTAAAAAATCGAAAAGAGATAAAAATTTGTCAGTCGAGACTCGCTTTTTTATTGTATACGTAGCCAA
Organism: Aphrocallistes beatrix; assembly: GCA_963281255.1. Lineage (NCBI taxonomy): Eukaryota > Metazoa > Porifera > Hexactinellida > Sceptrulophora > Aphrocallistidae > Aphrocallistes > Aphrocallistes beatrix. The sequence goes on from OY725489.1 coordinate 4,885,896, forward strand.
AATCTCCCTCATAAGCTATCGTTTTTGATACCTTAGCTACATGACGTTTATCTTTTTGATTGGAAATCAATTGTAAAACAAGAGCTGCAGTTGAGATTTCATAAACGTCTTCAAATTCTGCAGTTTCTTTGATACATTCAAATTCTTTAGAAAGACGGACTCGTTGTTGCTTCAAGAAATAGTAGTAGGACTCTTTCTATGCTAATTTCACTAGCTTCATACAATATACCCTCAGGCACATCAGATAAACCTTGGTCAGCTGGAAGAGAAAGACAGCTCTCTTTCAATCGTATTAAAGAGAGTTCAGCATTCCTCCATTCTCCATCCAATTCGACAACTGATTTTCCTTCCTTACATTATTCCGAATTCTCTAGAAGAAAGATTGAAATGCATTTGTTTGAGGATTATCTAAGCTCATCAAAATGCTTTAATTCACCCATTGCTGCCAGAATACTAAAATCGTATGACTTTAATATCTTGGCCGAATCAATTCTGGTCTTAAGGATCTCACTATCGTCTCCCTTTATGAACAAATCTCGAACTTATGTATGAAGGAATAATTTTAAGAAAATGATATTCCTTTTTGCATGTTATCAGCCATATATTCGACATAGCAAAGTGGAACTGGATACTGTAATTTTGCACACTCATTTAAAATACAATAATTTATTATTTGAAATGACCATCCCATTGCATTTGTCTGTGAAAATATTATTTCAGCTTGTCTTATTGTATCTAAAAAGAATTCAATTTCACAAATTCGTTGTTTTAAAATCAATATAAATTTCAATATCGCCGAACTGCAAATGAGAATAAATTTTTTTGAGATTTTGAATGCACTTTTCAAATATTTATAAGCTTTAAGTGGATTTAATAATTCAAATTTATTCAAAAACGACCGACGAAGCAGAAGTAGTCACATTTTTCGGTAGTGCATACATAGTAAGGGCATTGATAATATTTCATGCAACAGCATAGTTCTCGTCACACTCAACTGTGTTGGAAACTATCAAATCGCTTTCACTTATTGAGAATATCTGTGGATTTAATTCGCAGTGCTTGCTTAACAACTTATCTAATCTAAGGAACCTAGATTAAATGCCTACAGACATTACTTAAAGGAGTCTATGAATGCAAAAAAATGGGTTTATATTATGTCAGAATAAATATGATAAGCAAAATATCTCATTTCGTAATATAGCAAAATTCTGATCATCTCTAATTGATTTATTGTTTTGCACCATCGGAAATCTCATGATATGAGATTACCCTCTGAAATTTTCAACCCTAATACATTTAGTAAGCCACATTTGGGGCTAGACAAAGTCTTCACTTTGTCATCTTTCAATGAAATGGTCTTGTCCGACATATCATCAATTCAAATAGATCCATTCCATTTTGTATATCATTTTCATTTTCTAAATAAAATCCATATCCCACAAAATTCTAATTTTTCATTAGCCCTGCTATAAACTATCTTCAAGTGACTAAAACTTGTAGTTCTTGCTACTAAACTCAATTGAAATAGCCTAAAATATTTTCTTGCCGTATTATATTCCCGTTTAGAGTAGGATCAAGTGAAGGAAGCGCTTGGATCATCATTCATCTCTGGTAGTACAATTTGCCATCAAAACCACGAGGTCTATGCAAATATTATGTAGCATCATTATCATGTCTTCATAATGCACGCCCTTTCTTGAAATACAGCACCTCCTATCCTATAAATGGATTTCCATCGACTTTTCCTGATGCCAAACGTACATTCAATCGTCTCTCCTGTTTTTCAAAATGATTAATTGTACCTCCTCTCGCCTGGTGTAGCTAGAGAGAAGATTGGAGTTAACAATTTAGGTCGTAGCAGGTAGCCACTGTGGCCTAGAAACCATCCATTTATTGTTGGTAATTTATCAAGTATTATTTTTTTATTTATTCCTAATTGTCTCCAAATATAGCATCATAAGCACTCATTTCGCAGCAAAATTAATTAATTTCAAATTGTTGCCACAAATGGCTTGTATGTTGATAGAGTGAAAAGACCGTCCAATTGTAAGTATGGAAAAGGTTGAAGTATATTGGTTGGTACTCGATAATGGACTGCTCCTAGAAATAATAAAATCTCATGATGTATTCTTTTGCAAAAAAAAGCCTGTGACACAAGGCAATACATCTTGGACCTGATGTTTGAGATATGTTATGTTTTGTTGTCACCACGGATTAACTCGAACGTGTAGCAATAAACTGTAAAACAAAGGCGAATAAGATGATGTTAAATATTGATTGAAAAATGAAGAAATAGGAATTTGATAGAAAAGTTCTCCAAGGTTGGAAAAATGATTGAAAGCTATTTCCATCGAAAAATGCCTGCTACCTTTGGACCTTGAACCCATTGCATCACCTTAAATCCCTCGCTTTCGTTTTGGCAGCTAGGAAAAGCCTCTCTCGACCTCCTTAATTTCCCCTTTATTCTCTTTAGATCATTTCCCGATTGTTGGAGAACTTTCAATCAAATTTCTTTTTCAACAATTTTCAGATATCCAAAAACTTTTGATCAAATTCTTCTTTCTTCATTCTTCACTTTCGTCCATTTTTCGATCAAATCCCGCTTTCCCATTTAAATTGGTGTTCATAAACACACATATATTGAAAATTACTATTCGCATGCGAATATGCTTTTATACCATTTGCGAATAATTTACTATTCGCATATGGGAATAATAATTAATTACGAATCAGATTCAAGGAACTATCACACAAAGTAAATTTAGAGACCCTTGGAATGGTTCCAGCGATATATGTATTTCGAAATATTTGGACGAGACCTCTGAACTAATATTTCAGTAATGATAACCTTATTGAAATATATATAGTCCACCATTACACAGAGGTCATTTGTAATAAGAAATTCGACAACGGGATTATTTTTAAGCGGCTGTTATGTACAGGTGATCGCAATATTGATTACCGTAATTGCAGGTTCTACTCAGTAGTGGCGCCAAGAAATTCCCGACAAGGAGGCCAAGGTCCCATACAGGGCCGGGGAGGGGGGATAAATTAGAGTGTCTTTTCTAAATTTCTTGCATTTCTTTCCTCGACAGATTATTAAATTTTCTCTGACGGTGGGCTACCACTCCCCGACTGGTAGGCCTTAATGCCCTAGTGCCATCCCTGGTTCTGCTATATTCCTCTTTGGTTTTGATCATCTAATTATTAATTAATTCAAATTTCCCCTTGTTTTGAATCAACAGTTAGCGTCTTACCACATTAAAGATAGTTTTTATGTAAGGCCATTATGTACAATGTAATCTATATATTATCGTCATGGATTTCAGTGGAGTTTGACAAGCATTGAGGTGTACCACTTTTACATCATGTGTAATGGCTTCGTTTTCGCACGAGTGATGCACCATATCGAAAATGAATAAATTTGGGACCCACCAAGGAATATGCAGTCGGCAGCCATTAATTTGAATACCCGTTAATTGGACTTTCACAAATTCGAACAAATATTACTTTCCCTTGAAAGGTATTATACTATAAATTCCTTTCGATAAATCGTACTTTTAGAATTGTTAACAAATTTTGTCTTTTAATTGTAATGAATTCCATATAAATCGATCCGAGATAATTCGAACATCAATATATGGAATTTTATGACATGTCGGATATAGCGACCTTTTTAACCTGCTCAAAAAGAATCGATCCAAAGTTTACTGTGTAAACACTTTTGTTTCACAATGGATACAATGACCGTAATTGCGTACTAATGTTGGGTTGTATTAAATAAAATTCGGACAGTAGCGAGACAGCTCCAGGATATGCCGGTTTTGTCTCAAATACGGGACACGTGCCAATAGACCCACGTTTACTGGATTTAATATATCTAGGTGCCAAAACACAATTTATAACCCCAAGGTGCGGGACCAGAGAGGGAGAGATTTTCTAAATTTGATGCATTTAATGGATATTATTTTCGAGTACGTATATATTTGCTCAATGTAATTTAAAGATTCACTATTAGACTTTTCTGCAGTTTCAGAATTAACCAAAATGTGAAAGTGAAGAAACAATATCTAATGTAGTTAATTTGTGAATTATACGTGGATCAGGAATAAATTTGAAAGTTGAACTAGGAATGTCAACTAAGAATAAGTTAGAAGGGCCTCAAAGTAAAATAAGTCAGAAAATATTATAAAGTAGGAATAAGATTGAAAACACCAATGAAAGTCTCAAATTGGTGCTGAAAGTGACATTTTACTCGGAGGGGAGATGGCAAAGATTTTTTTTGCAGTGGAATTTCCATTGACGTAGGAGGGAGAATGGCATTTTGAATAGAGATAAAATCATAGCATAGAGCAGAGAGGATTTTAATCTTAAGAATGAAAAAACAGGATTTTATGTCTCAATTTGGAATATTTCTAAATAAATCCTACTTGGCGACCTTTCAAATTTATTTGTACTTTGGAAACATTTTAACTAATTCCTACTTCATATGTTTTCGGACTTATTCTGACGACCCAATTACACTCAGAAACCCCTTATTGGAGTGTTGTTGAAAAATTAGTATACTATTCATTCGAGTATACGTATTCATTCCCGGAAGAATATATGCCAGGATCCCATGAGTAATTTCCCTAGGTATCATTTATACTAATTATCAAGTGAGAACAAATCAAAATTTCGTACGCGCGCTTTGCGCACACGCTAATGTTTTTACTGAATCTCGTATACTTCGTCTCTGAAATTTGTAACAGCCATTGATTAAGTGTTGTTATGTACTAGAAAGAGTTACTTCTTAGTGTAATATTATCAAATCCATAACATTGCAGTATTAGTATGTAAAAGTATCTTCAGGAACTTTGAGCATCTGAGCATTGTCCATTCAATGTATGCCTCGGTGACTTCCCTAATGCCATTCTGACACACAATAGTATTTAATTGTTGCTTTATATCTTTGCGCATAATCGAAGACCTGAAGCATATTAGTATTAGTCCTCCCTCGGCCTGTAGAGCGAATAGAATTATTATTATTTGTCCTCCCCCAACGCGGCCGTTTGGTGCCTATGAACCCTCAAATGTTATTAATAATATTGCAAAACCCAATGAAGTTATTGAACAAGGATATAATGAGAATAATCAACAATCATTATCTATGTACTTTCGACGATCATGATCTTCGTACCATAGGATCATGATCTTCATACCTTAGGATCATGATCTCCACACTCACACTTAAAAGGGAGACCGATTATTTAAGAGTGGTCTATGTATATTCCAGGATGACTCTGAAATATTGGTCCGGGGGTCCACATATTTCGAATTGTATGAACCGGGGTATACCATTCCAGAGGCGAATGGGGATTGGTAGGCCCTTAAAGTTAGGACTCATTATTTGTAGGGCCATTTTAGACGAATCGTAGCATGGCTGATAGAAGATAATAGCCTGAATCATAGCCTTCTACACCAAGAGGACAAAAGTATTTGAACACTCCATTGTTTCACATAGAAATTAACTAAAATTGATATATTCATGAAAGCAGCACTTCTAAATGGTCTGGGATGCAGCCAATCGGATTCCAGATTCGACTGATGCACATTATAGTTAGTCACAGCTGAAATTTTCTAATCAAACGTCCATGCCTAACCTTTTATAATTATCGATCAGTGCCACCTTGTGCCACATACTCCCATTTTAACCACTATATATGATGGCAAGTAATTACCTATTGTGGCTCGGGCTGATGAGATTATTCATTGAGTTGAGTAATTTATGAGATATATTCAACTATGACTAATTCGAATGTGTAGATTTTGAATCTGACTTTTAGTATCTCTTAGAATTTGAACATATTTCCCTACATGAAAATATTTAATTAAGTACTATTTGTATGGGGAAGAATCAAGTGTTCAAATACTTTGTCCGTTTGGTGTATATACAAAGCCATTTCTTTGACCGATTTGCACCCGTACCAGGGATAAGATAAAGTCGAAATGATAATCAGTATTAAGGTAAATGTTCATTATTTGTCAAAAGAATATATTAATACCGTATATAAACATAATATCAAGGTGCCCATATCCGTTGTCAGAATTAAGATTAGTCCTCATACTATTACGCAGTAGCTATATTTGGGACAAATTCTACTGAGTTCTGGCCTGTTTCAAACACACTCTTAAGCATTATTAGTGTATGATTTTCACACAGAACCAAGTTTAGGACCAGTTAATGAGAAAATTATTGAAATTTTCAATGGAATGTTAGTACATTCCGGCGTTGCTAAGGATATCCATTTTCATCAATTAAGGCTTTATCTTAAAAGTATAGCAGTTATACAATCAAATTTGATCTAATGCAATGAGAAACACCCTACTTCTCATTAGCTGACAATACAATTTGTTCTTCGAAATTCGGTGGTTTTCGAATTATTAGACAATTTACAAAATGTTACGATTGTCCAATAACTCGAAAACAATCGAATTTACAAGTACAAATTGTATTGTCAGTTAATGAGAAGTTGGGTGTTTCCTATTATATTCGATCAAATTTGATTGTCTAACTGCTATACTTTTCAAGATATTGCCTTAATTGATGAGAATGGATTACCTTACCAACAACGCTGGAATGTCCTTGCACTCAATTGAAAATTTCAATAATTTTATTAACCTATTAACTTCCCTGAACTTGGTTCTGTATGAAAATCATACACAAATAATGCTTAAAAGTGTTCCTTAAAACAGGCCAGAAAATCAGTATAATTTGTCCCAAATATAGCTATTGCGCAGTAGTTTGATGACTAATCTTAATTTTGACATCGGAGATAAGCAGCTTGATATCATCATGTTTATATATGTTATTAATATATTCTTTAGACCTATAATGCATATTTCTCGAGATTTACTTTAGTACTGATTATCGATATCAACTTTATCTTATCCCGGGTTAAAACCAGTGAAATAACCTTGTATATAGAAATCATTGCCTGAATTCAACTAATTAATGGTAAGGCCATGGCCCTACCAACCCTACTTCAGCCTACGCTTATGCATTCTATCAGAGTCCTCATTTTTTGTGAGAATTACTTGAATCTGATTCTTAATTATATCTTATTCGTATGCAAATAGTAACTTTTTCGCATGCAAATAGTTGTTTTAATACTTCCAAACACAACCAAATTACAAGCCTTTTAATCTGGTTGTGTTTGGAAGTAATGAAAACAACGTTTTTGCGATTTTTTTAATGAACAAAGACTATGATTTTATTTAATAATTATAATGAGAAGTATCTCTATTAATTAATTATATTGGCAAGATCATGGAATTACTGTCATTAAAACGGAGTTTGCGTCGTTTTATTCATATTATCTATTAATTATGATAATATTTCACTGAAACTAGGGTTTTTCTCACATTTTTGTCCTTAATGTGGATCGAAACTAAATTCTCCATAATATCAATTAATAATCCCCAAATATTCCATTTTAAAATATTATTTCTTGTTATTAATGAAATAGTAAATCATATTTCGCACTATAAAGATAGCATCTAATTCGATTGCAGGGTCGTAGAACTATAAACGTATAAAATTTAATTGCTAATTTTGCTAATACTCTACCTACTTTCAAACACATAATACCAGGATTTATTTAAAACGAGTTGAAGTTTTAGATTTCTTGTGAATATATTAATACCCTTGTTTAACTTTATTAAGATATCATACTGGTCGAATTCATTTTATTCCGAAATATATGTTTTCTTTTCTATTAAGTTTCATATTCCACTGTAACACACACGTAGGGCGTCAAATATATAATCCTTGCAGTTTGTAGCAGTTTACCAAATCTTCAAGCATTGACTGTGTTATTATTTAGAAAACTTTTATCCCTTTTATTATTTAGATTCACAATTTCTGAAATCGAGAGTCTTATGTCAGGTCTGCCAGCAGTATAAACATTATAATAAATATAAAAGACATCTTCTCTTACATAAAAAACGTGGACAGATTTCTTCTGATGAAATTGGAATATTTTTATTTCAAACAAAATGTTCACGTTTTGATTCTAGAGACCGTCCTAATTCTATTAAAACTGGCAGCAGGTGCTATGTTAGAAGTAACGATGAATTATGTTCTAGAATTGTTTTAGATTTGCATTCACATTTAACACGTATACATGGACTTAGTCCAACCGACCAGATATATATACAGGCCTTCAAGGACGTCTCCACTCATGAAAAATATGTCTCTTTCAACAGAGATATCCCTAGGAGTAATCCTATGTTTGACTTTAGAAATGATAAACCTTACCTTACCCCAAAACTAGTCAACGCGCTGCATACTAACTTAGTACCAGAGAAAAATTTAGAAGATTGTTTTGAGGATGATGTCTACGAATTTCCAACATTTGATGACAGTAACGTTGCTAACACCAAAATATTTATTCCTCCACGAACAAATGAAGTAATTTCAGAAGATTTTGTCAATGCCATTACTCAATTCCGTGAGCATTTATGGACTGTTTCTGGAGGGTTCCGCTCAGATGCATTTTCTCAAAAGGATTTTCGAAACATAATACATTTTCTTAATAATGTGGGCGAGGATTCAATTTTTCGTGCTAAAGACATCAATTCTTATCTTTCTTTACAACTAAAATGTCGGAGTTCACCTTCAACATTATCGTCTAGGGTTTTGTCTTTATCACGATTTATAGACTACCTGAAGGTCAATGATGCTAAATTCTTGCCCAATGAAGGGGAACTGCAGAAACTCACTTCCATGCTCACTGGAGTAAAGATTTCTCTGAACAAACTTGTGAAAAAGAGACAGCGTGTAGTAATGCAAAAAAATAGAGAAACGTATGGTGGTACAATCCAAGTTCTGAAGGAATGGCGAGACAAGCGTAAACGCCTCGATTATTCGTCTCTGTTCGGAAGGTATGCGAGAGATGATACAATTAACCTAACTCGACCTGACTATGTGAAAATGAGAAATTTTCTCATCGCTGAATTGATCATACCTAATGGGCAACGCCCAGGAGTCATCTCTGGTGTTACCATAGGGGAAATGCATGACGCCAAAAAGAATATCACTGATTGCTACCATAAACTCATGGTCTCATGCCATAAAACAGGATATCTACAATGTGCAGTTCTCTTCATCTATCCTGAAATTTATGGGTTTTTTGAAATTTTCGTAACAACCATCCTCAGTAAACTACCATCTTACATAAGTTCTGATACCCTCCTCAATAATAAGTCTCAGGTTTTTCAAACCTTTAATGGCGATCCCATTCCTTCTTCTAGAATCACACCCATTTTAAGAAAATTTCTTTCCGAGATGTCTATAAACTTTGTCGGCACGATAACTGATTTACGTAAAGCTGCTGCTACGTTGACGGGGAAATATAATCCCGAGTTGCACGATCTAATGGCACTTTTTATGTGTCACTCTAGAGTGGCCCATGACAAATATTATCGAGTAAATATTGGGCACGATGGTTTAGTTGATGCTTTTAAAAGTCTAGAAAATTTTCAATGTTCCTCACGCTGTACTAGTCCTAAGATATTTAACAAGACAATTGAAATCCCTACAGATGATGAAAGTACAACACTGTCTCAGATCGATAAAAATAGATTATTTTCTAGTTCCTCCAGAAATCATTCTCCTGTCCAACTAACCGAAAAAAATTCACCTGATGAATTGAATTTTTATGATGAATTTTCTACTAATAATGAATGTACTTCACACTGTACTACCTCTGAATTCTCTAACCAATCAATTGTTGGAGTTGAAGAAATTATAACATCGAATCAGGTCCGAAACAATATAATATTTCCTAGTTCCTCCACACATTCACCACCGATTCAGTTTAGCAATATTGAGTGTGCTAATGAATTGAGTAATCTTCCATCCAATTCTAATTCCTTAATTGAACAAACTGACTCAAGGAGTATAGCATCCAGAGGATCCACAAGCAATTGTATTGGAAACGAATACTTTCCCAGGAGCATTTCACCAATAACGTCAGCCTCAAATAAAATTGTGTTAAGGGATTTCCATATCCCTTTGATCGATGTGGTATCTCATCGCAAGAAAGATATAGCAGCAATGAAACCTTCCCAAGTAAAGAATTCCTTTTTTAGTATTCGTAACGAAAATATATTTTTAGATGCATTTTCGGATATTATTAATAAAATTAGACATAAATTTCCCATTACTAGAAGAGAAATTCTGGATACTGCTCTTACAAGTTCATTATTTTCACCGCATCTCAGAATTTTGAATAATCTTTTTTGTAAAACTGATGTAGAAAAGAGGATAGTGAATAAAGTTCGATATATTGGATCAAAGCTGTCAAAAAAGGAACATTTGTCTCAATCATCCTCACAGATACTATTAAATGTTTCTACTAAGACAAAAGAATATATTTCTCACAAAAAACGTAATAAAAGTATTTTTTTCCTACGAAAAGACGAGTTATTATTTCGTCATATTTTTTCTGATTTAATTTCTCGGGTGACTAACCACCAAAGAGTATACAAACATGAAATCCTCAAAAGGATAGAAGATATGAGATTTAACGATGTATTGACAAGGTTGAAAGAAGTATATTCATTTGATGTTTACCCAAAACTTCTTGCTAAAGTCCGTACTGTCGGCATTTCAAAGCGAATTTTATGATTTTTTATACGATTAATATGCAAGTATATTTGCCTAATTATTAATAATAATTCTTTTCCATCATCAGTAATATTAATACTGATCTATTTTTGATCATTATAAATTTCTGTAATTACAAGCGGGCTTCGTTTGCTTTCGCTACGCGGCTTGTAGACACTTTGTGTCTGCGGAGGCTCCCTTTGGACGCCTGGGACCCCTTTGATAAAAAAGGTTTTGCATTGTATATCGCACAATAGTAGAAAAGCTCACAACATATCAGAATTTAAAAAATTTTAAAAGCCGACAATGAGGTCATTATCAATGCTGGTAGGTATTTTCAACATAATTAACTCTTTTTACATAAGATACTAATGTAGGATTGTTGTTATGGGTCCATGCATCAATATTAATCTCTCTATCACTCATATTTACAAATAAAAATTATGGAATTTACAGCTTTTGGTGACCAAAATGAATTTCCAATCTGATCATTTAATGACCTTAAAAGATATGCAGACTCCCTAACCCGTCCCTATCAAATAGGTTGCTTAACCCAGAGTTAATTTAGTGTTATTAAATTAATTAACAAATAGGTTCATAGTTTATTAATTTGTCTTTTCATGATTACAGTCGATTGGTTGAAATAATATAGAAATAAACACATGAATATTAATGCTCAAATAAGATGTCCATAGAACATCTGGTGTATTGATTTTGCGAGTTGGTCTCATCTGTTTCATCACTGCAGTAATCGAGTAGATCCATCTGTTTCACCACTTCAGTAATCGATTATGTACATGTCATTATAATAATTACCCCAGTATTCAAAATATCTATTGGATCATGTAAAATTGTATCGCTTTAAATTAAAGTATTTAAATATTATTGAAATGTTACTTGAATACTCCCTGAACTTATTAAAATCATCAACTGTACCATTTATATTATGCAAAACTATTGAAAACATTAGTATAAATGTCAATATAGACAACGAAAGAGACATAAGCTCACTTAACTTCTTGTCAATCTTTCTTAAATTCATGTCTTCATCAATCAATACTGAAAAATAATGAAAAGACTTATTTTCACGATTTGAAAATTAAGCTTACCTAATTATATTTTGAATTCTAAATTTATTTCGGTAAATTGTGGTACTGATTTTCCCTAAAGTATATGTTTTGTATAATATACCTGAATTCACTATATAAAGGTTATAATTATTATACAAAAACTTGCTGCTATATAATGCCTTCAAGCAATTTTATTTTATGAAGTTGATTCCGATCTCTGCACCTTTTCCCCTTTCTTTTCCTCCTCTTTTTCTTATATTATCCTCTTTTCTTTCCTTATCTCCTTCAGGCTTATCATTAGGCTTCATTATGATGTTCTCGTGATCCTGGTTGATTGTAATTGAAATGAATTATATTAAATTTCTTTAGGTTATATGTGTATTTATACAATTTATACACGAGTGTATTGATATATTAGTAATTCTAATTACATATCTAGAATATTGAGACGCTTTAGGCTAATTCATTATTTCAACAAAATTATCTCTTTCAAAAATAGCATTATAGGCTAATAGTAGTTCAGCATATATCAGTCAAAAGACTGATTTTAGCTGTTGAGATTAACATCACCATATATATTTACAATATATTTAAAATATGAGGATTAAAAGAATCAGCATGACAATTTTCAATGCCCTACTACCACAATAATATCTCATTGATTTGAAAAGAATTGAGTTGTGCTGATTCAGGAATAATTCACTTTATATGGTTGTTTCATTTTAGCAGTTCATCATTTAAATATAAACATTAAGCATATGTGCATAAAGAGTTCTAATAACATTGTGTAAAGATCTTAATCGTCTCACAGTATATCTGCATTTAAAAGATTACATATTCATATGTGGTATATCTGCATGTAAGAGAGTGTACATTCATCTGTGATATATCTGGATGTGAGAGAGTACACATCCATCTGTGGTATATCTGCATGTAGGGTAGAGTGCACATCCGTTTCGTGGCATATCTGTATGTAAGAGAGAGTATACATTCGTTTCGTGGTATATCTGCATGTAAAAGTGTGGATTTGCTTAGTATTATCTCCTACACCTTATCCTCAGTATTATATAAGTATTATATATCTAGTTTTTCGTATTTCGTGGAAGGACTCTGCTGGTAGCTGTTGGTAGATTATGACTTACCTACCTGGACATTCTTGATTCAATTACGCTACATTAAAGAAATGCATCGAAATTTGGACTTTGATCTTACTATTCAATTAATTAATTAATTAATTAACCCGCGGATGCATTGGGCTAGATCCTATTTATAGTAGCTACTCCAATTTTTATATGGCTCCCCTACTGAGAAGAGCTTAAACCGGAAATGAGGCAGCAGCATTCCTAGGCGACGATGGGTTTTAAGTTATATTAATAATATTATTCCTAATTAATCATGGTTTCAAAAATAATTCAGTTTAAATGAAATTAACATTGCAATTTCAATCAAGGCTGAAAATAGATTTGAAAAAACTTAGTAATCATGTTTAAAAGATACTTAGGGCGTTCAATTAGTTCCAGGAATGAATGAGTCTATATCTCTTTTCTAATACAACCTTTCTATCTAATTCTCTGTTTCTAAAATCCTCCAAGTGTGTACTATCGGATTGTATACCGAGTGATTTATCTACTGTAAATATTTTTTCTATATTACCTTGCCTTTTTTGCGGGCACTTTTGACCATTTGCCAAAATATGGCTTCATAATTGGATGGTTTGCATTACGATCAACGAGTGTTCATCAAATATCGAACATTATTAGGGAGTTTGCCAAAGGACATCCATTCTGACCTGGTTACGATACATGGATGATGCTCTTTCATCTTCACAGGTCTACGAATGGGCGAAGTGATTCCGTGAAGGACGTGACTCATGTGGAGATGACCCTCGATGCGAGCCTCCGAAGACGTCCGTCAATGACAGTAACATTGCTCACATTGCGCAAATAATAGAGGATGATGCCCCATTCAACTGTGGAGACTGTAGCTATGGAGGTTGGCATTTCAACGGGAAGTGCTCAGACTATTCTGACTCAATCTCTGTAGATGAAAAATATTTCAGCTCGATGGGTGCCTCATAGCCTATCAAAAAAGAACATGCAGGACCGGTTGAGAATCGCGAAAAATACACTCAATAAATACAAATACGCTGACTATCGATGCTTGACGGAGATAGTAAGTGGCGATGATACTTGGATTCGCTATGATGAACCACTTCGTAAAGCTCAATCTAGGAGTTGGAATGGAAAAGATCGGGATGGGATCCGGTTGTCCCCATTGAAAAAACCGAGGCCCGATAGGTTCAGAAAGAAGATAATGTATTCTATTTTCTTTGATGGGATGGGAAACGTAACTCAAATAAGTGTTCCTCGTGGGAAGACAGTAACTGGGAACTTTTACGCGACTGAATGTTTATCTGCGGTGGAAAAAACGTACAAGAGCATACGGCCTACAATACGAAGAATTATATCTTATTAGCATTCAAGATAATTTCAGTAATTGACTCAACTGACAATACTCTCTGGTCAAGTGATACTCCCAATTCTCCATTCTGTGTTCTACCAGTCGTACTATTAGCTCAAAAGGGAAACGAAGAGAGCGTCAAGTTCCTAATGGAATCAATGGTTAATCCTGAAGTAACTACAATCGAACAAGGAGGGCTTCTGCTTCCCCAAGGAGTCGTCAATGTAAAAATTCTACGAACCATGTTTGATCGAAGATGTCCGGTATTTTGAGTGGCGCAGGTGGTACTCATTGTCAGCTGTGTACAGCTAGTTTGCTGAGTTAAAAGATCTCGAACTCGTCGAGTCCGGTTTCCCAATGAATCTAAAAATATCATCAGCCGGAGAAATTTCCACCTCTGTCGAAGTACAAGAGTATTTATTACTTCTTTCAGAACAACGATCGGGTTTGACTCACGAACCGATCTCTGAAATTGATATAATCCCGCATCACATCTACACACATATACCTGTGTATTTCGTTGGTATATATGCACCGAATTTATCTCATTTGTTCAGGGATGTTTAAAGGGTCATCTACCTCTAACGCAATCCAGGACTTTATGAAATTTGCTCGATACTTTTTGTACGAAAAGACTGGATTGAGGATCGATCAGCCAACTAGTGATGGAGGTACAAAATCTACCGTCAATATAGCAAGACAATGCTTTCTTAATATGAACGAGTTCATTTCGTGGGTAACCACCATGATTCCCAATTATTTAAGAGATCCAATCTGTCGCTTGCATACTCATCTGTCTGTCCTGCTCCGAATTTTCAACTCTCACCAAGCAGGAGATACTGATAAATTAGACGCCCTCTATAAAGACACTATGAATCTATTTTCACGAACTTTCCTTGGGCAAATATCACTCCCTCTCAACACAGATAACTTGCTCACTCTACCGAATTAATTCGGGATTGCAATGACGGGTATGGACTAAAGAGCTTTTCAGAAGAAGCAGTTGAGGCTTGCAATAAGTTAATAAGAAAATTCCACGAAGATTTGGCAAGAAAAATTAGTTTTACAGCTAATGCCAAATATATATTTGTCTGTTTACTAAGCCAGAGTGACCCTATTTTTGGCTAATTTTCGCAAGTCCATTCGGTGTAAGGAATGTGGAGAGATTGTTCATACTTGTGGATATAAATGTAGCAGTCGACAGCTCTTTCCCACAGAGTAAGACTTATTAGTTACTGATTTGTTATTTGGTGCTAATTAATGATGACGTCATAAGTAAAAAGTTGAAGCCATACATTATTTTGCCTTGGATTTTAGGGTCGATATCCTATATACCAATAATACATTAAAGATACTTAGGGCGTTCAATATGTTCCAGGCCCAGCTTTATAATTCGAAAGGCAACTGAAACAAGGTATTTTCAATTCTTTTATTGTATTCGTTAGAGGATTATCTTTCTACTGGCATTTTGATTTGCTGTGATAATATAATTATTGTGGTTAGCACACACTATTTATACACTCGGTTTACGGTACTTGTACTTATGGAGTAGTTTTAGTTTAATATTTGATTATTTCAGTTCTGAGCTGTAAGTACACCCGTATGCAAATTAACATAAATGACTCTATTTGTTTAATATAGGTATAGTAAATGTAGAATTAAATATATGAGAAGTAACAAAAAGAAGTATTGATGTTGTTGATAAGAAAATGTGAATTTACATGAACTGTAACTCTATCTAATTAAATGAAATTATTCTAAGCTCTGAAATTTACTGTTTTACTATAAACTTTTGAAATGTCCTTCAAGAAATACTAAAGAATCTAAGGATGAGTCACTCAAACTTGACCTTAATTTAGTAATGAAAAGCACAGCCGAAGAAAATGCTCTTTCAGCTTCTACACTGGTACAGGGCATACTATACAGGGCTTGCTCTAAAAGGAGTATATTCTTTGATTTTGTTCCGGTTAGCTCAAAAAGTTTGAAATCTTTGTTCAGTGTATCGAATTCATTTTCTAAATACTTCCTGGATGCCGTCGTTTTTCGAATACATTCCTTTAGTTCATCAATCATTGGATTTTCCGCAATAATAATATTCACATTCGCTGGTTCAACAAAGCCATTTATTTCGGATGAGTTCTCAATCTCAGCTTCTGTCACCGGATATAATCTTTTAAGAAGACATTTAGCATTCTTTTGAATCTCCGATCTTTTTGTTGATTTATCAACATATGCAGGATCAAGGAGATATTTCTTTAGGTTAATAACTTCACTTAGTCTTCTACGTTCTATCCGCGTATTTAGTGTTTGAAGTAGATCAAGTGCTAGTTGTGACCCATGTTTTTCAAGTTGAGAAAACATGAAATTACAAATTTCTTCTGCAGTAAGAAGATTAGAATCTTATCCGCATAATGAAGACACTGCAATTTCTATCGGCATTAGACATTTTTCATATCCTCAAGCATTTCCCATTCATAATCATGTATATTGATGCTGCATGAAACATCTATCAACGCTTTGCTTAGCGGATTTTTGAGAACAACAAAGCGCTCAATCATTGTGAATAAACTGTTCCATCTTGTTTTACAATCGAGGATTAGTTTCATTTCCTTCCCATTATGGATTTCTCTAACATAGGTTTGAAGTGTATCGTTTTTGGTTGAAGATTTTCTGAACAGTTTCACAATTCTTCTAACTTTGATTATAACGAGGTTGATGTGATTTTTCAAAATAGGTATTACCATATCTGTATCATACGGGTCACAGATTTCATTATCATCTAGTAGTATATTATCGTAAACTTCATTTAATTCAAAATTATCCGAGAGATTCAACAGCACTTCCGATGAATTTCTGTCTAATTCAGGATTATAAACAACATCACAAACAGCAAGATGGATAGCATGGGCAAAGCATAGTTGGTGAATCGGTTTAAACAAAGTTCCCATTTTTGTCATTACTGATGCACCATCAGTTATCACAGCTACAACGTCATCATTTAGATGAATACCAAATTCTTTAAGTTTTTCTACGAGTATATCTTTTGCTCGTTCAGCTGGCATAAGTACTGTAGAATATTCTAGTCAGACCTAGGATCCAAACTTTAGATTTGTGGTGAAGATTGACATTCATATACCTTCTGTTTGAATTTGATGTATATTCATCTAGTGTTACACTAAATCAAGCATTTGACTTGAGTAATTCAGTTAATTCTTCTTTAACACGATTTTTCATTTGTATACTATATTCTCTGACTTTTACAGATACTGTAGAATGACTGGTTGGAGGAATAAAGCCTTTTGCTGATAGAGATGATCTTATAAACTTACTTTTTGCAATTCTCGAGTAGCTAAACCCATCTTCTGCAGCTAATCGGGCGAGTATTTCATTTATAGATTCCTGATTTGTGTAATCTAGCAGAGAAGATTGGTTATTGTTTACCTTAATCCTCTTTGACAAAAAAGTCTCTTGGTCTTCACTTCCATCTTCTTTTCCTCCTTCAAGATTCATATCATGTACTAAGACTAGATGTTTTCTTAAGCTACTTGTACTTCCATCGCTACAACTCAGAATCTTTGAAGGGCATTGTAAACATTTTGCCCTTTGGCCCATTTTCTCAAAATGTTTCCTAACCAATCAATGACTTGGATTTCATTGTTACTATTCTTAATATCTTGATGATATGTTAATAATATGGAATCAGGTTTATAATTTTAATGAGAACAGAAAATATCAACATAAATACTCTACAATTTAAAAGACTATTATAATAAATTTATGTTTACAGTTTTCACTAGCATTATAGTAAGTATTCCCTATACTTTAAAAACACCATGTGTTGATTTGATTTTAGTGATTCCATGCGTAATCCGATGCCTTTTTATATAATGCGCAATACCCGCAGTCGTATTCACTAAGATCTTAAGCACTAAGATCGATCTTAAGTCTTAAGATCGATCTTAAGACCAAACTTAATGGTATTCACTGAGAATTAAGATCGAATTTAAGATCGATTTTAAGATCGAACTTAAAAATAACGTTAAGATTAATATGATTAGAATATAGCATTATACTAATCAAATACAAAACTAAAGTATAATATTAGTAATGGTAGGTGGTCATTTATTATTGATCTAGTAAAAATAAACTATATTTCTTCTTTTTGAGCAAAATTGATCACAGAGATCATATTTGAACATCTTAACACAACTGATAGATCTCATGCTGCACATCCACATGTACAAGTTTGTGTTGCTCTACAATTTTTTGCATCTGGTACTTTTCAGATTATTTGTGGTGATGGAGTTCACGTGAGCCAGCCCTCAGCTTGCAGGTACATTAGAGCCGTTACACTTGGACTGCAATCGGTATATTCTAAGTATATTAGCATGTCCGGTTCTGCTGACAAGGCTATGATTAAGTCACAGTTTTATGAGCTCGCGAACCTTCCCGGCGTTATTGGACTTGTAGATGGAACACATATTCGTATTCAAAAGCCTTCTGAGAATGAGGCGGATTATGTAAACCGACATTTCTATCACTCCATAAATGTTCAAGCAATCTGTCTACCTGATGGTAGATTTTCCGATGTATTGGCAAGATTCCCCGGTTCAGTTCATGACTCACGTATTTGGAAGCTCTCTCAGGTTGGAACATATGTGGAGAATAACTTCTTGGCTGGTGAGCATATATTAGGTGATAGTGGGTGTATGCTGAAATCCTATTTATTTACTCCATACCGACAAACTGCTTCAAATGCCCAAGAGAATTATAATTACTCCCACAAAAAGACGCGTGTATTAATCGAGCAAACCTTTGGGAGATGGAAGAGAAGATTCCATTGCCTTCACGGCGAGATCCGGATGGCTCCAGATAAAGTCTGCACTATTATTCTTGCATGTGCTGTTCTTCATAATATGGCTATTGTTTGGAAGCAGCCCATGTTGGAAGATTCCACTATTGACGATACAAGTATTATGGATGAACCGTTTGCATTTGAGGAAACGGGATATATTGCTACTAAACACTACAGGGATCAGTTTGCTATTCATAACTTTAGTTGAATTAATCTAAATTTAGGAGCTATCAAAGAGCATAAGTTGTATCTCATGTTTCATAATATTTATATTAAACAAAACATATAAACAACAAGTATCTTTGTATATTGTAACATGAAAAGCTCTCTAAAACAAAATATAAACACTGGATATGAGAAGTACAATAAATTTAACTCTACGAAAATAAATGGTGTCATTAGTGGCTATGGTAAGTCGGCGTCCTCCCGTGTATATAAATTGCTGGTGAGCACTTGCATTAACAATATCTAAACAAATGGACAAATCGCGCAAATCAAATTGGACCAGAGAAGAAGAGTGCAGTCTCAACAATGAAATTGAATCAGCTGGTGAGATTCTGAGAGGCTCAGGAAATTTTGCTTCAAAAACAAGAGGAGGAAACAAATCTGGAGAGACATTGCAGCCAAACTCAACTCGGTACATGGCAATGGCAGAGCTGTAGAAGATATTAGGAAAAAATGGACCAACCTAAAGCTAAACGCAAAGTCCAAAGTCGATGCAAGCTTTAGGGAAGCCAGGGAGACTGGAGGGGATGCTAATTATATCAGCAGATAGAAGTATTTCTGACTCTGCAGATCGAGTAACAGAGATGTTTCTAAACACCCCTACCTTTAGCGGAATTTCAGGTGCTGTTGATCTGTTTCAAGCACCAGCTGAGAACAATGAAATTACAATAGCAACACCAGTATCATCTGCAGTTCCCGATGAAGTCGAAGGTACTCCAATTTTAGAGTCTCCAGAAGAGACTCTAAATTCCGACAACATAATAGACATCAAAGAAAAGTCGGAAGAGGAGGCGAACTGTTAATGAGAATGATTCGGTCGAACTCTTGAAGGCTGCAGACTTACTTCCATTACAGCAGGAAGTTTTGTTTCAACAAATGGCTGTATTCTCAGCACAGCTACAGTTGATAGAGGAACAGAGGGGCTATTATAGATTGAAACGTCAGAGACTGTTGGAAAAATCATTGTAAATAGGAAATTCTTAGGATCAAAGTGATTATCATCAGTCATGTGAATCATTATATAAAGCTTATCTCTATAATTATGAATGTTAGAATGAGTATAAGATTATAGTACAATCAAAGAATGTATGTTTATTTATTCATACAAACCCAAGAAGAATCGCCACGAATTATAGCATGTGATACATGTTGCGATGACACTCAATAAGAGAAATGTTGAAAAAATATTTAAATTTTATTTGAAGTCTAATATTAATCAAGGTGGATTCAATATTCGATAGAAGTAAGCTCTGAGAGCTCATTACCATCAGGCGATGAGAGTTAAACTCCATCGCAGTGCCACAGCCTTTCCCTCTACCTTGAGGAATCGGAGTGCCAACCATTATTTCCTGAAGGAAACGATGAAACATAATGGAGGCTATCGTATGCACAATTAGTTGCAGTGATACATTCTACTAACCCTCCTGTACGTGCATACAGCATGATATCTCTTGTTGCCACACCTTCAGTGTAGCCATCTCCAGCATTATGACTGCTATTTCGAAAGCAGTTGGAGCATTGTAACGTCTCGGATCTAGTGAACCATCAGCTCTGATGATCATCTTAACATACAATTCCTCCTTGCTTTCAACACATCAACACCTTCTCTGAAGTGAGAGACGTCGAGGTTTAGTTCAAGCAGCTAGTTCTGCAGTAGTTGCAGCTCGGGGAGACTCGGATCTCCAAGGTGCCGCTGGCGATTCTCCAGCTCTCCCTCCGGAGTACTATCATGGATGTAAATTTGTGCAAACAAAGCAGTTACTCCTACTTGAGGTGTCAGCTGCCCAATGTATGATGCACAACACCATGGATACTGAATGTGCATACTCTGCGCCTAGCGATAACTGACTCCTTACCGAGATTAACGCCGAGTGAAGCGAGCGCTAGAGCCGACTTATACGCTCGAATATGCCCTCTAAATGCTCTGCCTCGACTGTTAGCAGCCAAAAGCAGATGGATGCACCAGTAGTTCAGGGGGAGAAGGAAAGCCGGGAATAACCACCTTCACTTGTCCGCAGCAGTGGGAAAACTTGAAGTCATCCTTAGTGCTAGTGGAGAATTTTTCACTCTCCCAAAATTTAGAATTACAATGTGAACATTGAAATTCCATCTGACCAACTGAAAATTCGTCACTTAAATTATCAAAGGTTTCAGCATAGCATTCTATATACTAAGGCAATGGCACTCTATTGAAATTTTGGACCATGGATTGTCATTACCATCGACCTTCAGAGTACAATGTAATAGCTATACACTATATCGGTGTAATTCTACTGCGCTGCTACTATTATTAATCATCAGTTTAAATGATTTACCGCACCCCAGGCTAATTTCAATATTATAATATTATAAGTGAACATGTAGATTTTAATCAAAACAGTCAAACCATATATTACAGTACAATACGTATATGTATGTTAGTATAGAACAAACAACATAATATATTCTCTAAGTAATAGTAGTAGCAGCAATATATTTCACCATCATAAACGTCCAGCTGGATATAACATTGAAAAGTACAATAGCTTCAGTCTTCTACACAAACTTCTAACTGTAAGATTATCTAAAAAGGAACAAAGAAAAATTAGTTGTATTTTTTAAGCTACAGTCAGGGTCGCTTATTATGAACCCGCTTAATATGAACATTCGTTTATTATGAACTAACCTCCTGGTCCCAATTTCATTTTTTAATAGGATTTGTATTGAATCAAGTTCACTTAATATGAAGTACCTCTATTAGAGCCCTGAATGAAACGGTAACAAGCTGGGGAAATGCCCTGAATTTTTAAACAAAATACCTGGGTGATGATGTTATAACGTCGAGCATGTTCATCAATGATTAGATATTTCAACTGATCGAGCAAAAAAGTAAGACGCATTCGTATAGAATCCTCATCGATTTCGAAATATAATTTGGAATCAGTGTGCTCTAACGAATCAATAGCTTGAGCAAGACTATGAATAGAGTTCTCCACATATTGCATCAGGATGTCGCGGTAATTGTATGAGTACTTGGGGAAATTTCAAATAAATCAACTTCATGTATAATGTTTTCTAAAAACCTGATATCATTGAGTGAGGAAGACGAGAGCTGAATTTTGTTTTTTTTCTTATAAAAATCCTTACAAAATAAACTTTCATCGACAATTATATACCGTTCGACAGTGGAAACTTCGTTACAAAAATGAATTTTAAGAAAAATGATGTTAGAAGAATCAGGACGATGGAAAAGTCAACCGTTTGGGAGTTCAATCAAGTGTAACTTAGATATAATACAAGATTCGAAATCATAAACTTAGCCTCGGTCTCTGAAATTCAGCTCGACTTTTCTTGTATGCATCCTGCATCCTCTTCTCCTCTTTATTGTCTAGAGATAGCCTTTAGGTTTTAGCAATCTATGAGATAGGTTGGACAATTTGGAAGGATGCTAGGAACTGCAAATTTATTTAGAACAACTTTTTTCCTGGGCATCTTGATCATCTCAACTCTGTTATAATATTCAATATTTCTCTCAATTCTTCTTCGCGGAAGTGATGTAAACAGGCCTATACGTAAAGAGACAAATAATTATACATACTACTATATATTACAGTACAAATTACTATAGCAACTTACCAAAAATCGTTTATTCTTCTCGTAGTCTCCTTTCTGTCGGGGAATCGCTCGAAACCACTTTTCACGAGTTTCAACATCAATCGGAAAGGAAAAAGTAGATACGTATGAATCAGCTTGACTACGATCATTCGACTTACAACCAGCAGGTACTAGGCATGTCATGTTGAATAAGTGATGATGCGGAACAAATATTGCAATAATTAAGAAGTAACGAATAAATAATAACAATAATTAAAATAGTTGATAATATATTTTAATTATTGTTATTATTTATTCGTTACTTCTTTGAACACAAAATTTATGGGTGGGTAAAATATTTTTCATATTATGACGTTTATGACAGAAAATTTTCAAAATCATCACAAATATTGAAGCTAATGTATAGTTTGCATGTTGCTACATACAATCTCTATGCTTATGATGGATTATACTTATTCTTAGAACACTATAGGCGGTTAAAATTCGCGCGCGAACAATACGACTGAATTGAATATTCAAATACGTATATGCAAAACTGTGTTTTATAGATCAGGCAAAATTATAAAATATATGTTCTAATGAGTAGGCAGTTGTTGAATACAACATAAATGTTAAATCATTTTAATAATTTAAGAATAAGTTTTTGTATAAAGTAGTCCGATGGTAATGTCAATCCATGGTCCAAAATGTCAATAGAGTGCCATTGCCTTAGTATATAGAATGCTATGGTTTCAGTTATTTGCATAGAACGTGTAATAATACGAAAAGTAAAGTTAGTTTTACCTCTACTCTTGGATAACTCATACGTTCTCTGATATCTCAGGCGGGTAGACCTCTGTAAAGAGCTCTGTTTTGCATTCCTAGCAGTGTGATATTTCAAGCGCGCTTCAAGAAGCTCAACCTTCTGAGAGCTCTGTCCTGCGTACTGAGCAGTCTAGTATTTCAACCGTTGTTCTAGCCGCTCAGCCTTCTCCTGAGAGTTCTGTCCTGCGTAATGAGCAGCCTGGTACACCATTTGGTGATTAAGGCGAGCGAGCTTCCTCTGCCTCCGAGGTATCACTCAACCTCGCAAACTTTCTTCCTCTGAGCTTCACTATCAAAACGTTTCTCGCAAGAATGTCCACTTTTTTTTAGACGGGGCATTTCTGACGAACGAAAAGTATACAGTCAAAAATGTATGATCGCTAAGTTAAAGAAAGTCTTTTATATAATTTATCTAGGACTATAGTTCAAGAACTTGAATGATTTAAAATTATTTAAATTAACAGAAAATTTCTATGGTACAATATAACATAACAACTTATACATAAGGCACTGCCGCGCACAAAAAAACTTGGTCCAGGGATGGACTAGTATAGATAGAGAATTTCACAACATGAACCAATATTTTTCCTAGGCACGATCGACCTTAAAGATGTATTACCGGGATATGTAAAGCACATATCAGAGTCACCGAATCCGTAATCAAAATGTGCATTATCATCATCTTATTTCGCAACGAGCCCTTTTTTGAGGAAATTTAGGAAATCTTCTCACCAGTTTCATACAGTTATTATCCATCCTTAATGTCTAATTATCACTGGAAATCTTACATTAGGCAAGTTGTTTTGAAAGATGTGGAAATTTTCATCGGAATGTTGACACATTCCTGCGTTGCTAGAGAAATGTAAATTGACTAATTTGGACTGTATCTCGAGATTTGTCAAATGCTAGACGCCATTAGATGTTGTCATCAGGTAAGCAATAATCGACTTCCTATTCACTAATAATATACTTTATCTCTCTAAATATAACAGTTATACAGTTATTGGGCTATATATAATTTTGGACGCAAATAGTAAATTGGTCTATAAATGTACAGTCTAAACAGTTTTTTTCTAACCATTTCTTTTCAGGTAAGAATAGTTAGAAAAAACCAATATTATGGAAAAATGGGAACTACAAGTAAGTATTAAATTTGATTTTGTGAAGGAGTAAACCAATAAATTCGAATATCGATCAAATATTTCTAGATAATGGACCCTTCCCCCGATTGAAGATTCTCTTGAAAAAAATTGGTCATCTTGCTTTGTTGTTGGGGAACGGACAAGAGTGCCTGCTCCACTTCAGTTACGGCATTGGGCACTTCTCCAGTACTAAAAATAAAGCATCTGGTAATATTCCTCATGGCTTGCAGACATTCGCTTATTGTAGGAGGAGACTCGTCATTAACAGGGTATTGCTCATCTATATCTTCGTCGCTGTCTTCTGACCTCGCTTCCTCCACCATGTTATCAATGATCATATCAATATCTACTGTAGGCTCCTCACTGGTTGTCTCAAAATCCTCTAAATCAGCAACATCAGAGAATTCATCGGAATAGTCTTGCACCTGGTTCACTGCCTCATTTTGTTCAGCCACACGACTTAGAAGACCTGACTTTCTCCATGCATTCTTTATAACCTCACTCGACACATTAAGTTCCCAAGCAGATCTTACCATCATAAGACCTTCATAGAGGGAAACATCCTTTGCTTCCTTGGTTAGCAACAGGTGAGTCAACTTTACCCGATAATTAGCCTTCAAGGAGCGTATGACCCCTTGGTCGCAAGGTTGCAACATGGAAGTCGTTCGTTTCGGCAGCATCCTGATCTCAATACATGACTTAATGCAGTCATAGATATCCAAAAACCGTTGTGAGAAGGACAGTTGTTAATGAACAGTAACACCTTTCGTGTTTTCAGTTTGCTATTGAACTTCTTTAAGCAGTTGAAAATAGTTTTGTGGTCATCCAACCCTTCTTGGAAGAAGCATAGTCCAGAGGAGCTTCTGCTCTCTTCCCTTGAACTATGGGCAATCTTGGTTTGGCAGCAGTGCCAATACAGAGGAGTGGCATCTTTTCACCATCTATCAAACACCCAACAAGGAGTGTGACTCGAGATTTGATAGATTTACGCCCACATATTTTCTCCTCCTGGGGCCCGACAAATGTTTACCACTGGACATTCTCCAAAAAAGAGCAGTCTCGTCCATGTTGTATATATCACGAGGATGATGCTTAGCTAGAATCGGCTGAATGGCCACCAACCATTCGTTGAAATCAGGGCAGTCAGCGGATTCTCCATGGGACCTCACATACTTGATTCCATGGCGTTCCCTCCATCTTTGAACCTACGACTCATTCAAAGCTCCTTCAATTCCTAGTCTCAAGGCGATTCTTTCAGCAGCTTGAAGAAGTATCGAATTATTCAAATCTTTATTTATGGCACGCATGTTGGTGAACCATGTTAGAAGTGGTTCATCAGCCTCCCTGTGCTTCTCGGGGCCTTTTAATGATTTTCTTCTGGTGTCAGGTTCAGCAAGATACGTAGCAATGATTTTGTCCTTCTGTTGGAGAATATAAATAACAGAGGGTTTTATGATTCCAAACATTTTCGCAAGTTCCGCTTTCGTGCTACGTTGATGGAGAGGAGCATCGAAGAGCATCACTAGCCGATGTTTCTCTTTAAGTGTCAGCCGCACTTTTTTCTGAGCCATACTATTTAAATAACAAATGTACTAATAGCTAACAAAGATAAAACGTTTAGTTAGAATAAACCGAGTTAGATAAAACGGATAGTTATGTTGGGTCGTCAACTTGTACCCTTAGTTGTGACAATGGTCAAGTGATTAGAGAAGAGAAGAGAATAACTAAATTAAGTTAGGCGTACAATAACAAAGACTAATATCCTAGCTAATATATAGTGTAAGAGAGCCTGGTGAAGTCCTACATTGACTTTAACACCGTGGGTGGTACAAAACTAAAGTATTAACTCCGTTAATCTAAAAGTTAGATAAAACCGATAGTTAGAATAAACCGAGTTAGATAAAACCGATAGTTAGAATAAACCGAGTTAGATAAAACCGATAGTAAGAATAAGCCGAGTTATAAAACCGGTAGTTAGAATAAACCGAGTTAGATAAAACTGATAGTTAGAATAAACCGAGTTAGATAAAACCGATAGTAAGAATAAGCCGAGTTAGATAAAACCGATAGTTAGAAAAACCCGGTGTTAGAAAAACCGGTTTCGACTGTACAACTGTTATATTTAGAGAGATAAAGCATATTATTTGTAGATAGGAAGTCGATTATTGCCTACCTGATGACAACATCTAATGGTGTCTAGCATTTGCAAATATCGAGATATAGTCCAAATTTGTCAAATTAGATTTCCTTAGCAACACAGGAATGTGTCAGCATTCCGATGAAAGTTTCCACATATTTCATAACAAATGGCCTAAAATAAGAATACCTGTGATAATTAGACAATAAGGATCGATAATAACTGTATAAAATTGGTGAGAAAATGCCTACATTTCCCCCAAAAAAGCTTGTTGCGCAATATGATGATGATGATGATGCACATTTTGAGTGCGGATTCGGGAACTCTGATATGTGGTGTATATATGCTGGTAATACATTTAGGGTCTATCGTGCCTAAGAAAAAATATTAGTTCATGTTGTTAAATTCTCTGACTATACTAGTCCATCCCTTTTTTTGAGCGCGGCAGTACCTTCTGTATAGATTTTTATGACTATGATTAGAAATTATAGAATTATTAAAGCGGGGTTTTAAATTATAATACAATAATAGAAATCGCTAAAAGCAATTTGAAACTGTATACTTTATGTATATATTGTGCACAAATGTGAATAAATAATTTATCATACTATATATACTGAAAATACAATATCTGAAATCTGCACCCCGAAGAACTTCATGTCAACTGTTGGAAACTAGTCTCTAGCCTATTTTGGAATTGTGTACTTTATGAAACTATTGTAAACCAAAGTAGGGTAGACAAATAATTTATGATATTGATTTCAAAATGTGATATTTGTTAAAATACACCACTGAAAACCCCATATTAACCGTAAACTTCAGTCTAGTAAGATAAATATTCGAGGTATGTGTTATGTACTATAATCAATCAATTTGATCATAAAATAACTTTTAACGATCATATAATTGACTCAAAATAGCTGTTTCCATCATTTATATAAAATAGAATCGTGTGAATCGCATTATAAAAACTTGATAATTGATTGGTTCTCGCTTGAACCAATGAATGCCAATCACAAACAGTCCCTTCGATTGTATGCATTGTACGTATATGTAAGTCACTACTGTTTAGATCTCAATGCATGTGTCTTATAAAAGAAACGAATTTCATTGGTCAGCACAATTTGTGACCTATCCCGGCGAGGTATTAAGATTTGCTTAGATATTCGAACTTAGTCGTAGATTCATTATATTTGACACCTACATGCCAATTTTAATACCTCTACGGCGTACCAATTCTTCAATCAATTCGGACAAACATAGAAAAATGCCTATCGTTTTAATATATAAGATTCTCTTTAATTATTGCCAATTGATAATACTGAATTATTCAACATACACTTACCTACCAAAAGTATTCGTACACCCCAATAATTCCCATACAAATTGTATAAATCGTATCAATTTTTGGAGTCAATAGTAATAAATCAGTGACAGTTTGACTAAATTTGGCTTAAAATTCATATTCTACACACTCGATTTATTCATTTTATGGTCTTTCAACTCAATTACTCTCCTTCAAACATGAATATTTGAGCATTTACTTCACTGTGCCACATACTATAAATTAATGCCACTATAGTATATGATGGCATTAGTGGCGCTAGGTGTCGTGTCACGGGTTAAAATTATTTGACTTTTAAATACGCAGAGTAGTTGAGTTTAAAGACCATAAAATGAGTAAATCGAGTGTGTAGAATATGAATTTTAAGCCAAATTTAGTCAAATTATTACTGATTTATTACTATTGACTTCAAAAATAGACACGATTTATACAATTTGTATGGGAATTATGGAGTGTACGAATACTTTTGGTAGGGAAGTGTATGCCGCAACATTATGTTTTTATTGACATTTGTAAATTGTTAAATTTCCTCAGATGTTCATAAAACTTGGAAATGCTTTCCAAATACTGCTCAATTTTTTAGGTTGATCTGTGCCAGTCAGTTCAAAATATTAATTGTGAAAAAGATTACCTTTACACTAATATATTGCTTTATGGATGGATGGGCTGTAGGCGTCCAATCTCAAGTCCTAGAGCTTGGGCCCGATGTGTATTATTGATCTCGTAAATAGCTTTAGTTAAACATGGAAAATGTAATATTATTAAATAAGAAGTCGTCTTTTGAGTCTATTGGTTATGTTTATTACCTCAACTACGTATGGGCGGAATGAGTTATGTGGTTTTCAAACCGATTTTTCACATATTAAAGATAACTTAATCGATATTCTGACCTGTTCTTAGCCTATTTTAAAGCGTCAATAATGTCTGATATTCAGAGGAAATCAAGGTAAGGACAGGTTGATTCGAAAAATTGCTATTTCAAATAGAATGTTGTTGTTACCTTCCATCGTTTCTATGCAAACCTATTTTTACTGTTTGAGGATATATTTTGAAAGCCGTTATGGTTAGATATTCAAATTTGAATTATTAACAATGACAATTTTCCTCCATATGAGTCTCTTGCGCTAATTTTCAATAAAAACCCACTTGTACCATAAATTGTGAAAGTAATTTTCTTGAAATTTCAAACTTAAAAATTGAAAATGACTTGTATCGTTCTACCAAAGTTGTATATATCAAACTATATGACTAATTAAAGCAAAAACCCCAACATTTTAAATCTTATAATTTAAATTCAATATACGACGATACATTACAAATGTGATTTTATTTACAAGGTTTAACAACTTCAGGATTATTTGCAAATAATAACATCCCGAAATTCTCGGAAAAAAAGAAATATCTCGAGTACTAATTAAAACTTAGCAAAATCTCGGTAAAACCAGTTTCGTTACATTATAGATATGCAATAAAATCAAAAAGATTTTGACATTTCTGACGACTCACTGAACACTAGGCTAAAAATATTTTAAACCTTTGTATACAAGGACCATACAAGGAGCACCAGTGAAGACCTATCTTCTTGAGCTTAAATAAATATTTAGCTATTTGTGATTGTTTGGGTAAATACAAACCGATATTAGTTGAAACTTCCCAGATATCGTTTCAATTCTTTCACTGAATTTGGTCTGGGGAACTTCAACAATTTATCATGAGCGGAGCATAGACGTCGCCTGTCCCCATCCTCCCCGTAATACAAATGTCCCAAGAATTCCAATTCGCTCTTTTCAAATGTATATTTGCACATTTCTCTTCTGGAAAACCCTCCGTGGATTGTGCAGGTGTTCAGGAAAGCCTTTATGAGAAAATGATACTGCCGTCAATATAAGAATCTATTTGTCTGAGTACCTGAAATATATATGCTTCCATTACACACTGGAACGTTACGTAATCCGATTCAAAGAAGTACGGAATCTAGAAACTTGGCTGGACAACACCTTCTCAATGTCTACTCAGGTCAGCAAAGTTGCCTCCTCCTGCTTCTATTACATCTATAACATCCGGCGTATTAGAAAGTATCTCTCTAGGGAAGTCTGTGAAACTCTCGTTAATGCTCTTATCACATCTCGTCTTGATTACTGTAATAGTCTCTTGTATGGTTCCCCCTCATTCCTC
Source organism: Aphrocallistes beatrix (assembly GCA_963281255.1). Classification (NCBI taxonomy): domain Eukaryota; kingdom Metazoa; phylum Porifera; class Hexactinellida; order Sceptrulophora; family Aphrocallistidae; genus Aphrocallistes; species Aphrocallistes beatrix. The sequence continues at coordinate 4,916,354 of OY725489.1, forward strand.
ATAGCTCGACTCCAGCGAGTCCAGAACAGTGCAGCCAGGCTTATCTACAATGTCTCCCGTACCTTCTCGTCATCTCCTCTTTTTATCAACCTCCACTGGCTGCCTGTTAAACATCGCATCCTCTTCAAAATTCTGCTCATAACTTACAAAGCCATCCATTCCCTTGCTCCTGAGTATATCATCCAGCTCATACAGGTTAAGACATCCAATCGCACTCTACGATCATCCAATGCTATCCTCCTTGAACATCCTAATATCAAATCTTCCAAAACTCTTGGTGATCGTGCATTCACTTTAGCTGCGCCTGTTGAGTGGAATCTTCTCCCTCCGAACATTCGGAATGCCCCTTCACTTCTTCTGTTCAAAAAACTCCTGAAAACTCATCTTTTCCGTATCGCACACGACACAGCCACTTAATCAAACACCCATTAAATTAATTTCAGTGAATATACATACGTTACAAGCATACATACATACATACATACATATACATACACACACATACGCACATACATAAAATACATTCACTTTTATTGAATTGTCAAGCGCACTTGAACATATTAATATGGAATCTGCGCTATATAAATGTATATTATTATTATTATTATAATTAACAAATTATGCACTTCGTGTGGTGTGCTGAATGCAGTTTTCCCCATTTCAGTTTTATATACGGGCAAACATCAATAAGCGGAATATATGCCGATGACCGAAACATATTTAATGCCGTCTAAGATAGGGTGAATATTTGAGAAATGGGCGTCCTTTTTGTAACGTCATTGAGGCGTCTGTAATCATTTACAAACGCCATTTTTAAGGTAACCAGCACTACATTGCTTGCCCGGGGTGCACTTGAGGGCGAAAGAAACCTTGGGCCAGCATTTCATCAAACTGTACGTTACTACTTCCCAACAAGAAGCTAAACGATGCGGTCTTACTATAACGGTGCTGCAGTCCCTATATCAATCACATGGCTGCATTTTTCAGTGCATTTTAGTCGCTCACTGAATACGTGGCTGAATTCATCCAGAAGATCAACGATTTGCGGTCATTCCGAGGCATTTAGTTCCTGATGTGTGTCTCCATTCATGGTTCCGATTTCGGTTTTCATTATAAACAAGTGCGATACGCTTGCTTGCGCTGCACAGCCGGCGGACACTTTGTGTCCGCCGGAGGCTCCCTTCGGTCTCCTGGGGTCACATTAATTAATCATAATGGAGAAAACATCTCAAAATATGTCTGTCTTACTGTTAATCCGATATCACTCAAAAAATCATCTAATTTATCAATTTTTAAAATTTTGGTGCGTAATGATGACGTTATTACAGAGCGATGAGTCATCATTTTTTGATGAAAGTTTGATCATGTGTGAGATATATCAATATACACATTCTATTAAAGTTTCAGGCTTCTATCACCTTAAATGGCTGAGTTATGGTCGAATAACTGTATTGCTTAACTTTTAAAAATGTGACAATGACGTCATAATTCCACGATGAGTCGACATTTTTTGTCTGAGCTCAGAACTTACAAATACTGTGAAGCCTTATATATAGTAGGCCATGTGTAGACAAAAGTCTAAAGTGCCACTTATCCAGGTTTACTGGTTCTACAAAGAAATTGGAGTTTTTCACGTGTCTTTAAGATCTTGTCGCGTATTCACAGACACAAGTATTTACAACGCTGACTCTAGAAGATACAGATCAAATAGTTCTCCACGTTTTCGTCAGCATCCTTAGCTCTTTCTATTCTGACAGTGTTGTTGCGAAACGGGGATTCACATGCGTTAAACAGGTTTCGATCCAAGACGAGAAATCATCTAGGCGGTGTCAACCTGGAGGCTGTAATGTCGATGCGCCTGAATCCGTTGCCTTCAAGTTCCGACATTGTCTCCTCCTGGAAGGCGTCGAAGTAGAGGAGACGTCGACAGGTAGCAAAACCAAAGATATACAATCGTCACATTGTTCACGAGATGTCCATTGCTGAGTTGAACGAGGGTCGATGACAAAGAATATAGTGAGGGCCAAGGGGACATATCGGGTGCAAGTTGGGAGGTTGGATAAAGAGATTTCGGAAGTTGAGATATAAGATATTCAGAAAGAGTGTGAGAAAGAGATATCCTTGAAGACTGGAATACTGGGATGTCAATATCCATAGGTTACGCTTGCGATTCTGAAGGTTAACCGTAGCCAAAGAGGGCCAAACATTGAACAAATATTATATACAAGCGCGCTTCGCTTGCTTGCACTGCGCGTCTGACGGACACCTTGTGTCCGCCAAAGGATCCCTTCGGTCGCCTAGGATCACATTGATTAATTATAAGGGAGATAATATCTCTAAATATGTGTGTCCTACTGTTATAATCGATATCAAACGAAAAATCACCAAATTTATCAATTTTAAAAATTTTTGATGAGTAATGATGACGTCATAAAAAGTAATGAGTCATCATTTTTTGATGATAGTTGCATCACATGTGGGATATGTTAGTATACAGATTCTATTAAAATTTCAGCCTTCTATCTCTTATAATGGCTGAGTAATACTAGAATTACTGTATTGCTTAACTTTTAAAAATATGACAATGACGTCATAATTCCATGATGAGTCGACATTTTGGTCTGAGCTCAGAGCTTACTGGAGGCATAGCCAAAGATCCTCACATGCCAAAAATCAGCTTTCTGTGCCTGGCAGTTTCTTCAATCAATGGCAGTTTCTTCAATCAAGTCCATAAGCATGAGGGATCGGTGTCTCAAATAATGGCCATCGCTTACCTAGTCTGTTCATTCTCCTACCTAATAAATCACCCAAGCTACCTACACAAGGATGTGGCAATATATCTAGTCACTCTTTCTTAATATTCCACCATCCTTGTCTTAAAGGGACCATCGGCTAGCCAGTATTGGGATGCTTGCAACATTTCCAGGTTACGTTGTGTACCAAATATGAGAATTCTCTGCGGCTCTGAACCAGAGTCGTAGAGCAGTAATTGCTCTTCCTTCGCTGTCTACTGGCAGTCAAGTGAGAGATTAAGCTCCTCTAGGGTAGTTGGCTGTATTGAAATGATTATAATGAAATCTCATAAACTATAATAGAGTAAAAAGGTAGTGAAGTGTAACATAAGAACATTGCTTATCTAAAATATAGATGACCCTACTTAGAATAGATGACTTGGAACTAGTGTATAATATTCTGTATTTAAAGTTAGCGGAAACCTATTAAATTTCAGCAGATTTCCTAAATTACAGTCTTACGTATCATGATTCGTAAGCATCTTATTTGAGGGATGAGAATACACATATAATTATTTAAGAAATCAGTTCTTATACTTCTAAGCATCTGTGTGTGCCATAATACTCGTATAAACGGATTTGGTGCGAGATTTTAAATTATTGTCTTAGCATAAAAACTTAATATTTTCATTGTATATTAGATCAGTGGTTCTCAAACTTTTTACAGCACGTACCACTTCAAAAAATATTAGGGTCCCCGCTTACCACCATAAAGATCGATATTTAAATTCACCCCCGAAAAATAAACTATATGAAAAACACTCGTGAGATGAACAAAATTACAATACGTAAATAGAATATGATTAACAAAAGTACAAATAATAATTTTAATAATATTCAAATTTTGATATATTTTCAACGTAAATGATATACCTCCGCCTATCACTAGAAGGAGCTCGCGTACCACTAGTGGTACGCGTACCACAGTTTGAGAATCACTGTATTAGATGATAAAAAATCAGTCTACAATCAGGTTAGTAGCGAATTGTCGTGTAGCAAATGCCGGACTTCCGTTTCAAATTGTGACATTCCATTCCTATATCGTGTGATATTCCGATACAAATAATAAGATATGAGTTTATTAATCTGTAGCTCCAAATCTGGGACGATTAAGTGAATTTTGAATTATAAGGATAAATATGAACCCAATTCTATAGTGCTTATTCTAATGTATCTATGATTGGACTAACAATGGATCCTGTACAGCTTACCATACCACAGCAAACTTTATTCTAATAGATCAGTATTGATTTGTATATAAATAATCAATCTCGTAACCTACGTACTATATATATATATATATTATCCTTTGAATCCACGTGCTAGTACGAGTCTTATTATTACTAATAGTTTTCTGCAACATATTTTGATTTTACAATCTACCTTAACTACGATATAACCTCCAGAAATGGGATACCATGGACCCAGTTTTTTAGGCAACCCAGTTTCTGATAGCCAATGCTGACAACTGGTAAAATTAAATCATTAATATCTAATAACATCGCTGGAGCTTTGGGTAAAAAATCGATATGTACTAATAGAAATTTTATAATCTTCATAGATTATATCATTTTTAGGGCAAGGAAAGTTTTATTTTCCGTACGCTCAGGTGATCAGATGATCTAGAAAACGGTTACAGCTACATGTTGATAATCAACCTGTTCCCACGATACGTAGACTCCAACCTCTCAAAGACCAGGAAAAAGATATTATCCTTTGTGCATTCCAGTGAGAATGTGTATCCCGAGGGCATATGCATTGTATGGCATAAGTCAAAAGATGCTCTCATGGTTAGTTGTCCGATCTCGCTGGCAAACTCTCGTATCTTCAGATGGAGAGCCATTTCGGGAAGCGGTAATTGCCAGTGCAATTAGCAGCAGGAGGCTTCCAAGTACCTACACTAGCCGAACAAACGGTAATGTACACTTCATTATTTCACGAGCCTTTAATACTAAAATGGGTATATTACTGAAGATAAAACCTCCTAAACGGTAAGTGGTACAACTAATCGGATTTCAGATTCGAAATCTGCGCATTCGAATTAGTTATTGTAGAATATTTCTAATCGATCATTAATTCTCAAAGTTTTCAAATGAACAATCGTTGCCATCTTGTGTCCCATATGTCCCTATTTACCACTATACATGATAGCAAATTTTTCCACTAACATGGTTCGAAAAGTTTAAAGTCAACTCCCGTGGGAGATCCGTGTTCAGCTGCTGGGAGTCGTGGTAGCCCGAATCTTATCTGGGAATTTTGAAAATGTTCAGTTCTGCTTTACGTAGCTTGTAAAAAACATCCACGCTCACATTTCCTGCTTGTTTCCAACTACACCAATGTTCCCAAAAGAAAAATTGAAAACATATTGTATTTTCCTCTGTCTTTGACAACATAACAGTCTAGTAATATATGGATATAACCAATAGTCCTGCTCTCCTCCACTCAATTGCTTCATCTATATCTGTTATTTCCCGAGACACCAGCTCAGTTACTCGGACAAGCTACCGTTCTCTGTTGGCATATGCAGAAGCAATTGGAAATGCTACAATTTGGAGCCAATGAAAGAGTCATGGAATGTCGGAAAACAGGGATACAACGTAGAGTGTAAACGTGATTGGTACAACAAATCTGTCAAGGTCGCCATTCGTCAGTGCTACCTGTTTACTAAGCATGAAACATAGCAGGAACAATGATTTACAGCCTTTTTATTTTTCAATTACTAGTGACATTTCATGTAAAAAAATTATAAAATAATTAACAACACTTAAATTATTGTAGGTGCAGCAGGTGGGGAAGAAAGGTTCAGATAGATTAAGTGACGACGCATTTTCACTAGGTTCAGTACATGTATTGCATACAGTTCTACAAGTCTATTAGTTCACGTCCGTTCAGCATCTGTGCAAACTATCTAGGTTAGGTTGAAAGGTGTAACAATCATATGCTTAGCATTAAGTATTCATCACAGGATGTGATGGGTAGTGATGAATCAGTTATTCATAAACATTGTGTTACACCAGGTGCTTTGCAGAAGCATTATTAGAGATGCCAACTAAATTCCTGTCTTTTACAATATCCGTGGTAGCGCCAGTCGGCAGAACTACGCTATTGACTAGGATCAAGTTGATTTAACCATTATTAATTATTGAAAGAGCTAGTAGCAAAGCTATTTTGCTCATTTTAACTTTTTTATGATTAAACATATTTTGTCAAGTCATCCATTAAGGAAATTTTTAGGTGAAATCATTTTCAGTTGTTAAACTTTGTTTTTATTCGAAAATCGCCCTCCGCTGTTAGCTTAATCAGAAGAGTACTTTGCATGATTTTTATAACATGTTTGCGATTAAATATGAATATTTTAAAGTTAGGCTTATTTTACAGATGTATGTCAATTGAAAATTAAAAAAATTTAAATTTATAGAATTTGAATGAAAATGCTATATATTTGACCTTCTATAAGTACATGAATGACATCGCATTGGCAAAATACATGTCATCTCAGTCAACGTTTACTAAGTTGCAATTATTCAAATGGGCCTATGGAGATTTCCTTTCTCCCTCTCGATTTTGATATTTAGCTCTCTAAAGTCGACTACCTTAAAGGGCCATAAATATTAGATCTAAGTCTCGTCCTCCCTCGTAAAATGCTTGCTATACACCCACATCCCGCACCCAACTACAGTTCTTGTTCTTAGGAGTCTCAAGATTGTGAAAAAAAAATTATGTCTCTTTGGCATTCATACTTGCCAACTATCTTTTTTGTCCTCTTCTATTGAGCGAATTTTCAGTGTCATTCTTTTGCACGAACATTCCCTATTCTGTCCTGATTTTTATTCTATGTATAATACTTTTCTATTGCGTCCCACCATGTCCCCCAAATTCAACAATGCGTCCCGCTTTTATCATTGCTCAACTTTGCATCGGCATGCACTTGCATTCATTGTAATCTTGGCTGACCTTAGCGGCTAGGTACTTCATTAACGAATTGAATTTTGTGCCACACATTAGTACTTTGGGAGTTAATTAACTTATTGATTGAATTCATGAAAGCATTGTGGGAGAATGTTGCTTACTGTACTATACCTTCACATTATACCCTTTCAGCAAATGAATTACTGTTTCGTGTTCTAAATAGATCTTTCTAATTTCCCTGTTTTCTGCTGGATGGTATGGGGAAGATCGTTTCTTTCTAATCCAGTAATCTGTTAACATACTTATAATTGCATGTTCTAGTAGGTACGTATATTCAAAGGGGATAATATATAAATTACAAGAGCGATTGATTAATCAAATACAAATCAATACTATTCTATGTATTATAAATATGTTTGCTGTTCTACAGTCAGATATGCAATAACAATTTTTATATTCTGGCAATCGATGTTCAAACAGGCATGTCCTTACAAATCAAAATTTACTTAGTCGTTACATACTTGAAGCTACAGAATAAACTACTATGCTCATGCGAAAATAATCCTACGGTGGTGAGATCGCTTGATGAATGAGTTCTATATCTTTGACAGCATGAAAGGACATTTTAATGCTTCATAACAAGATACTTCGTTTTACTACAATTTGTTAAATGGTTATAGCTGTTTACCTTTTTTATATATCGATTCCATTAGTACGGTTTGTTTTGGTTCAGGCAAATATTCCAATACCCTCACTTTTTTCTTACCCTGAGTAACTATCACGATCTATTCTTGTTTAGCTGCGACCGCATTTGCTTGTGGGGTAACTGTTATTACGTCATCACGTCATCATTACGCATCAAAAATTTCAAATTTGCAAAAATTTGATGATTTTTCGAGTGATAGCGATTTTAATAGTAACACAGACGTATTAAATCAGCTACCTTTTTGAAAAAGCTTGGCTATATTTCGTTCGATTTGAGGAATTTGCGAATTTTGTTAAACAAAATACACAGTGTCAGTTTTCAGTCCAAAATCTCCTGGACATCATAGGGGGATTACAGCACCTTCAGACTACCAATCCGGTGTTGCTCCCATTAAAAGGCCTCAGGGGGGTTCTACGGCGGCAGCAGAGGGGTGTCTGGAATCTTCAAAGCGAGTAGGCGAACAGAAGGTAATTTGGACAATATAGAATAAGAATTTGCATTTTTTTCCGCTGTGAAGTACAAAAATTTTACCACAAATATTCCGCTTGTCCGGAAAATATTCAACAAAAAATATTCATAAATGATATTTTCTCTATACATGTCAAATATACTATTCACAGATTAATAACACACTATCTTTGGTACAAATCTTTTTTGTTTGATTATATTTTGGCAAAATTTAAACTCAAACTACATATTTATGAAGCGAATGCATTTGTCTGATTTTTATGTTGTGTCATGTTCGAATATCTTTGTGTGTCACATGTTCGAGTCTGTTTTAGTATAATTGTCACATGTCCGACTTTCTTTAGTAGAATTGTCATTTTCGACTCTGTTTTAAAACTGGGTGCATTGAGACATTTTTGAATTACTCAATAAATATTGTGTTTTATATCCCAAAAATGTAAACTATAAGCTGAAAACTTGAAAAGAGCGAGTTATTTATTTATTGTTACTCATCAAGCATTATAAGAGAAAAAACATATTAATCAAGAATACTGCATAATACCAATCTGAATTGAGAAGAGAATTATCCTAATTTCTAATTAGTATAGATTTGAAAAACTATTTCCGATAGGCGTACAACAGATCGGACAGGGATGCCCTAATTCCTTTTAGTTTAGCCAGTGCAAAAGATTGCATGCCTACAAAGTAAAAATACCCAAGTAATTACCCGAATAGTGAGGCAAACTACACAATTATTCTGTTTGGTGGTTTCTTTACTCTCTTCTTCTACAGATTTGTCAGATTCATCTGAATATTCTGTTATAAAAGCTTTAACCTTTCCAATAGTATGAGTGATAGCGTTCAGATATTCTCTTGGAGTATAGCTTCCGTTAGTTTAAGTTGACATTCAGTACGACGTTTTGCAATCAAAGGTTTGTCCTTTTTCTATTCCAACTTATATCATTGCCAGAGCATAACCTCTCAATTTCAAAACAATAGCTGTTTCATTATTAATAAGCTCGCTTCGATTGATTGTGCTGCGCGGCTTGCGGACACTTTGTGTCCGCAGAGTCGTCCTGCGGGCACCAGGAGGTACTCAATCTAGCCTATTTTGGGAATTTGTTTACTTTATATAAATATTGTAAACAAAAGTAAACAAAAAATTTATCATACAGATCTGAAAATATAATATTCAAAACCAACACCCCTAAAAACCCCATGTCAACCTTTGGAAGCTAGCCTCTAGCCTATTTTTGTAACTTGTTTACTTTATGTATCTAATGAAAACAAAAGTAAACAAAATAATTATCATACAGACCTGAAAATATGATATTCGAAATCTACACCCCCAAAACCCCATGTCCACAGTTGAAAGCTAGTTACTAGCATATTTTTGAGATTTGTTTACTTTATGCATCTATTGTAAACAAAAGTAAACAAATAATTTATTATGGAGCTTCGAAAATACGATATTCGAACTCAACATCCCTAAAAACGCGATGTCAAACGTTGGAAGCTAGTATCTAGCGATTTTTGTAAAATTCATCAAATGGTGTTAAATATGTATATAAAGGTGTAAATATACAGAAAACCTTTTTAATTGCTATACACTATAATATAATTGAGACATCTATATAAGTTATTGATTTGAGTATTAATAGCAATGACAGCCTACAATAGTGTCGTACAATGATTTCTATTGTGAAAGTGAAGCTGTACATAGTATTGTATAGAAAAGGTGTGAAAAATTGTTCTTCATTTTTATTGCAGAGGTGTGAAAATTTCGCTTAGATCTTCGAACTTAATCGTAGATTCATTACTTGACATCTGCATGCCTATTTTTGTATCTCCATGACTTCTTCAATCAATTCGGACAAACTAACAAACAAAATCCTAGCGTTTTAATATGTAAGATACTTTCAACCGTGCTTTTATGGGATAATCTAAAAGGTGTAGTCGGTAACATCTCCGAAAGTTCTGTAGCATTGTTTGGAATTATTAGTTGTAATTTTCTCCTCGATCTGTATATGGAAAAATTCGCATTCTTTAAATGTTATTTCACAAGTAGCAAGATCTTCACGTGTCACATCATCAAATGTTTTTCAGACATTTTCTTGGGACGACTTCGCAATACTCTTGCATTTTGATTTTAAGTTATAGGCTTGAGATTCGTATTGCAATGTTGTGTGATTATGATTTAAATTGGTATTCAAGTTCAGTTTGCATCCAATCCTAAGGTGAACGCATTTAATGTAAGCTCTGTCTTATTTCACTTTATTTTTAAAATATTTGTGATTACCTGTTGTCGTAAATATCCTTCCTCTCTGATACTTATAGGAAACTGTCGTATATTCTATTTGAGTTTCAAGTTAACTGATATACTCTTCAGAAGTATTTTTATTACAAATTTCGTGCTGCTTTAATTGGAGAAGTAATCTATAGAAATTCGCAAAGATCAGGAGTAGTTATCGGATTCAGAGCTTCTGAAGTTGATTCAGACAAAAATAATAGTGAAGTGCTCAAAATCGTGATACACGAACACAAAAACTGAAAAATTAAACCAGCCGTGATATTGATGAAAGGTACAACTAAGGAGGCCTTCATCAAATATAAAAATTGTATCTTGCCCCAAATTTGGACAACAAGCGTTACTTCCTTACACAAATTAAATGAAAAAAAATATCAAATAAACAGCAACAGCGTCCAGAAAAGTTGCTACTACATTCATCACAAAATCGAATCCACAAAAGACACGACTTGTGACAGATTTCATGCCGCACCAGCATATTACGGCAGAAAAATATTACAGCCAAATGGGAAGTGGAAGTTATTTAATTGCGGCCTATGAAGAGATAGGAAAATTGAGTACATAAAAAATATCATCAGAAATGTTGCCTGCGAATTGAACAGGTCGAACGGCATGCAACCGTTTCATACTGGTATCTAGGAGTATAAAATGTTGTTTTTCCACGTCCAGACTTCTCACTGATACGTAACGGTAAGCGCTAGCTATATCCATAAAAGAAAAATAACGACTTCCCCCTAACTTACCTGAAATTGAATGTATGCTAGGCCGGCTAGAGGCATCTTTATTCGTAACCTTGTTTAATCGCCGGTAGTCAATTTGCGAATCTCCAGCTCCCATCCCTTTTCTGCGCCAGCACTACATTTGAGACCCAGGGTGAATGCAAGGGTCAGTACACTCCATTTTTCCAGTATTTCTTCCAACGATATCTCGACATCCTCCTCCAATTCGATGGTACCCCATCTTGCTCTCACCTTAATCGGCACTGCATCTCTTATTTCGATTACATGATCGCACATGTCTGTCTTTGAGAGCCGCTTAGGGTCCGCTGCAAAATATCCTCATCTTCCTCTACAAGTTGGACCAGCCTTTTGCAGAGACCGAATACTCTGCTTGGTTCGAGAGTCATATGATTTGACAATCTTTGACCATCATAGTAAGTATAGATTTGTCGGCTGATAATTGATATATTTTCACAGGTATATTGAAGCTATGCTCCTAAAAGACCAAATATCTGGGACGATTTGGACCTGGGAATCACATCTTTTCAAAAAATGTCTAGGATTTATCATTACAGTTGGCTTTGATTTTACTGCTTAAAAAAATTATTCCTAACTCAGTGACTATAAATGAATTACTATAACTCCCTAAAATGATTCCTGGTTGGTTAACTAGTCAACATAGAGAAAATAGTTTAAAACGTGATTAAGACTATTAATTATGCAAATAAGTATTTGTTCAAAATTCTAGGAACGTAATATAAAACATTGGGATTAGAATATCTTTCGTTTATTAAAGAATCTTCAGGTTTCTGAAGGTATAACTTCATTTTAATTTAATTGATGACTGCCTGTTAATTGTTATATCGTCAATTGCTGTATCTGTATTTTAGTCAATATTTGTACAATTGATCAATCTGTACTAAGTTACGATTTGTCCTATGTATGAAACAGTAAGTTTGAATTGTGCTATATTAATTTGGAGCTCTGAATTTGACTTGCGTAATTCAAAATTAAGTAGTTTTGAGCTCGTTGACTGTGATATGTAGTTATGGTATGCTGCATTTCTTCGTTCATGGTGGATTAATTTCTCTATACAGCAATATATTCTTGCATGGGATATTGATTACTGTACTTAGATTGGGTTGTATTGCTGATGTACAGTGTTAGTAATATGAATGTGCAAGGTTAGAATCTTGCAGTGTCGATGGTTAGTTTCTGTTGTATTGTTTTAATAAGCGCATATTAGATGAAGAAAGGTGCATCCGAATTTGTAAAAGTAGGGGTTGGAGAAACGATCATTCACTAGGGCCCAGTGTTGGTTTTAATAGAATTGGAGTCACTGAAGTGAACAGTGACTGTGGTTAGTTATGGAACAACTGTATTGAAGGCTGTAAGTGGGTCTTTTTTTTCAGGAAATTTAGCGACAATTTGAGTTTATTTCTTCTGTAGAACATGGTACAGGTGTCTAACTGTAAGATTGCGAAGAAATTGGAAAATAATTCGAAGGGAAATGGTGATGAGTGTTCGTTGATTAAATATGTGAAATTATTGGATTAATTGTTGGAGTTTTGGGTTGATTATGGCAAAACACCTGGTAGCTGCTGGTTTTCTTTTGGGTTATGCTAACGATTCGGCGTTGTGTATTAGAGTATTTTGTTTGGCAACAGTGCAGTAACTCGGTGGTTCGGTAGTGGATTTGCCTCCAAAAATAGATACGATTTATACAATTTGTATGGAAATTATCGGGGTGTACGAATCTTTGGTAGGGCAGTGTATGATTCATGATCTGTATAATCTTTCAACATTTACTTTTAATTGACAGCTGAATGCGGGAAAATAAGGTTAATATTTTAAAGATATCCTAAGTAAGCAGCATGCATTTTTCTATGAGAATTGAAGGGACTTCTCATCAGAACACGATACGGAATCCTTTGTAACGATTTTAGACTTGGCATTCATCATTTTAAACGATTATTTGACAATAATCCCCGTGGTCAAATGGTATTATGTAGAAACTATAAGATCTTATTTCAGTAGTACATATCAGACACTTTATGGGTATATATATATAGCAGTGTTACTTATATAAAAGAATCCAACCTACATACATACAATTTCTCCAGCAGTTTATTCCGTCGTCATGCTGCTTTATTCACACATAAGTGTAAGTATGAATAGTGTGTAAATTTCTAATAAATCATTCTTATAAAAACAATATAACTATGATTTCCACGATGTCTACCTACAATCAATCAGATAAAGAGATTTATCTGAATGACTAACACTTGTATCAACTAATAGAAGCTTAAAATCGAAGACTATCAACCAATTTCTAGTCGCATCGACTCGCAACTATCCGTAAATTTATTCTTTAAAAAATATTTTCTTATACAGGGTGGCAATTAAGTCCTGTTACAAGCTTCATTAGGTATAAAAATTCTTATACTCGAACGATCTTAGTTATTATGGTCTCTTTAGAGATTGTAATTCGAATATTTACAATGATTTTAAAAGATTTTTCGATTCTAAGACTTAGAAATGTGTTTTGTATAGATAGTTTTTGAGAAAAAAAAATGTGTCCTGACACGAGGCGAAAATCGCGAATCAGGGCCCACTGTTTTTCAAGTTATTTTCCCAGAGTCTTCAAATTCTAGGAAAAAATAGCCAAACATTTTCCTCGAGCACTCTAAATTTGTAGAAATATAGGATGTTCAGATCAGTGCATTTTGAGGACCAATTGAATCAGATTTTTTTGTGATGTGAAAAAAAGTGCCATTTTGGGGAATTTTGCAAAATGTACTTAATTTGAACTGCGAATGAATGACCTTTTCTCGTTTCTGATAATTAATTCAGTGGATTTGTGAAATATTTCTATGGCGAATGAAAGGTATTTGGTGCTAAATCGGCATGGAACATCGATTATGAAGGCATTTTTTACAGAAGAAGTGGGGCCTAATTCGCGTTTTCCGCTGCGTTTCCGGACCCGTTTTTTTCTCAAAACTCGCCATACAAAACACATTTCTAAGTCGTAGAATCGAAAAATCATTCAAAATATTCGAATTACAATCTCTAATGACCATAATGAATAAGATTGTTTCAGTATAAGAAATTTTATACCTAATGAAGCTTGTAACAGAACTTAATTGTCACCGTGTATGTGATACCATTGTAGGATAGAGAATCTAAGTTAATAAATAAATCAAATGGGTAAGCTTCAGTACAGTTCTAATGAGCCTGAAGATACCACCGATTCTTGAATGGAACGACACATTCTGAACGTTGCTCCTGTAGGCCGATATTTACATTCAATCTACATTCGATTCTCACTTTAGAAACTTACAGGTATAGATATCATAGTCATGTGAGATTATGAGAACAATAAGGTAGGATATATTCCTTGGTAAATTTCATCACGATTCAGGACACCTTAATATTATCATTATTATTTCACTTACGTATAAAGGCAAATACTCAGTCAGTTTGTAATTGCCATAATCAAGTCAATCTGGTATACAACTTGTCAGGATACTGAATGTTTGCATGTAATGCCGCACAGCTATCTATTGACGACGAATTATTTCAAGAAGTTGAAGCAAAATATTATAACAGATTATATTTCTAGTGTCTAACTGGTGATTCAGTTATATCAATCGAAGATCATATAATTAATTAATTCAATTGCAAGGTAGCTAAATGCCTTACAAATAGTTTATTTAGATATTCAAAGCATCATTCTCGAAATTAATTAATTATACTGAAAATTAAATATACAGATTCAAGTACTCGCATTCTAATAACTTTAGATTAATCTCTTTCTACAGTGTATGGTAATCAACTAAAGCACCGTATTGAATTACCAGTTGAGATTGTGCTTGATAAATTGTTTTGTGTCAATGGAGATATTCCTTTGATATTCGCAATCTAGCATGTCCAACTAAAGGAATTATGATCTACACTGAGAATGATGTAAATACCTTACCAGATCATCAGGGGAGTACTACTAACGCACATGCAATTTAAAAAATGTAATGATACGACATACTACAATCAGATAAACTTCATTCTTAACCTATTTGTTTTGCATTCAGTGCCACCTGTACAATTCCTTGCAGTTGTACGGCAAGTTATGATGGCTCTTCAGGCTTACTTCTAAACTTAAATAAACATTACTTTATTTACTATTCACTGTTGAAGGAATAAACTCGTAGTGAATTAATGACGGTTTTATCAGGTATATTATATTTGTGTCTAATAGATTAGTGAATTATTTTTCAAATTATTAAATTCAAAATTTCAATATATATTTTTTAGTACAAAGAATCGAAAATTATTACACTTAGGCAGACATGGAAATAGATATTACCACATTTTCATCATGCATATAACGCTTATCCTCAAGTACTAAGTACATTTATTCCATTCAAAGTGAAACGGCAGAAAACTTTCGGATATTTAGAAAATGGGATCATTTTACTTGTATTTTTTGATTTTGTAAGTACCAATGTTGTTATTGGGGACAGTCATATCAAAGATGTTATCTACTATTTTTCATGGTATAACGAGAAGAACTTGACACAGTAGTAAAACTTTCCAAAATAAATGTATTCTAGAGAGTGATAGTGTTTGAATCTTC
>OY725489.1:4932067-5033812 GCA_963281255.1 Aphrocallistes beatrix
GTAGACTCCAGAGAGTTGGGACGTAAGATAGTGCTTCCCTCCTCCTATACTGGCTCTCCTCGGCAGATGTTCGAGCTGTACCAGGATGCAATGAGTATAGTCCGGAAATATGGTAAGCCAGACTATTTCATTACATTTACATGTAATCCGCAATGGGAGGATATTACGTCCGCTCTCATATTAGATCAGAAAGCGTCTGAACGCCCTGATTTAGTGGTTAGAGTCTTTAGATTGAAGTTGAGAGAATTGATTTCGGATCTTATGAATAAACACATACTGGGCAAACCTCTTGCTCATGTTTATACTATTGAATTCTTCCTCACGCGCACATTCTGATTATTCTATCGGATCATGATAAGCCCAGGGAACCGTGTGAGTATGATAGAATTGTGTGTGCTGAGCTCCCTGACCCGATTCTCCAACCTCGACTGCACGCTATCGTTAAACGCTGTATGATGTACGGTGCATGTGGTGTAGCCAATAAGAGCGCTCCCTGTTTAAAAGACGGGAAATGCTCTAAGAGATTCCCAAAGGCATTTTCAGCAGCTACTACAACGTCTGAAGATGGCTACCCATTGTATCGTCGTAGAAACGACGACCGTGTTGTTAATGTGGGTGGGGCACGCTTGGATAATAGATGGGTAGTACCCTACAATCCATTTTCATTGTTGAAGTTTAATGCTCATATTAACGTAGAAATCTGTAGTACAGTGAGTGCAGTTAAAACAAAGGACACTACCGAGCTATTGTAGAATTTAAGTCAGGTGGTGAGGAGGCAGAGGCTGCCGGAAAGAAAAAGTGCGTCGATGAAATATCGACTTACTTAGATGCCCGGTATGTGTCTGCCACTGAAGCGTGTTATCGTATATTTGCGTATGAGCTCCACGCGAATCTGCCACATGTGTTGAGATTAGCTCTGCATCTTGAGAATCAGCAGCCAGTTTATTTCCCAGAGCAAGCTGAGCTTGATGATGTGTTGAGCCGACAAAGGCACACCACTTTGACTGGATGGTTTATTGCAAACCAGGAATTCCATTGCGCTAGGGAGATTACATATACTAATTTCCCCGATGAGTTTGTATGAGATAAATCGAAGCGCGAATGGAAGTTGAGAGTGAAGGGGCATGGCATCATGATAGGTCGCATGCATGTATGCAGCTCATCCCGGTGAAGGGGAGCGTTTTTATCTAAGAATGCTCCTCAACCATGTCACAGGATGTACGAGTTTTAAGGACATCCGTACTCTCGCTGATGGTACTGTCTGTGAAAGCTTTAAGGAGGCCGCGCGCAGACTTGGATTGTTGGAAGATGACACGGAGTTAGATCAGTTTTTGGCAGAAGCGGGTGTTTGTGTGATGCCCCCACAGATGCGCCAGCTCTTTGTCACAATCCTCCTATTTAGTGTCCCAACTGATCCCTTGGCTCTTTGGGAACACCATCAGGCCTCTTTATCTGAGGACTTTCTGTGTCGTGCTAAGCGAGTAGTTCTTGACGTCCAATTGGATGAGCACATTTAAACATTGTTGGATATTGAGAATCGCTTACAGAGACATGTAAAGTCTTTAGAGGATTACCCAGGTATGCCTGTCCCTAAGCATATGCGTAATCCGTACGAAGAACCCAGAATCATACAGAATGAACTTGATTATTGTGTTAGTGATCAGTTGGAAATGGTGCGTGTGAATGTGCCAATGCTCAATACAGACCAACTGATTGTCTTCAACACTGTGATGAAGGCCATTGATGATACCGCGGTCTATCCTAAGTTGTTCTTCGTGGACGGACCTGGCGGTACAGGTAAAACTTTCGTTTACAATACACTGTTAGCCAAGGTCCGTTCAAGGAGAGAGATTGCCCTCGCGATGGCTTCTTCGGGGATTGCGGCACTCCTCCTAAATGGTGGCAGGACTGTACATTCGAGAATGAAAGTTCCTCTCTCGACCAATGCACATTCTGCGTGTAGCATTACTAAGCAGAGTGTGCTTGCCCGTCTCATCCAGCGTGCAAGTTTATTGGTCTGGGATGAGGCTCCGATGTCTCATAAGCATGTTGCTGAATGCATGGATCGAACTCTGAGAGACCTGTGCTCTTGCGATCTACCATTTGGCGGCAAGGTTATGGTATTTGGAGGTGATTTCCGTCAGATTCTGCCTGTAATTAGACGAGGAACCAGAGGTGATGTTGCTTCTGCATGTCTCAACAGATCATCTCTCTGGCGCTATGTTAAGATTTTAAATTTGACTATTAATATGCGCCTACGGAAATTATCTTCTCAGGACTCACTTGAAGTGAGTTCTCCAACTTCTTATTGAGGGTTGGAGAGGGCACTGAACTCGAAGATGAGGTTCACATGATTCACATCGACGACAAGTTTGTTGTCCCGGGAAATGATATTTCTGATTTGGTTTATTCTGTCTATGGTGACATTGTGAATAATTACCTTGATCAGGATTTCATGAGTCAACGCATCTTAATGTCTCCAAAGAATGAGACAGTAGATGCCATAAACGATTACGTAATGCGACAGATACCTGGAGATGATCAAACATTTTTAAGTGCAGATTCAGTTGATGATACGCAGGCTGCCATATACCCCACGGAGTTCTTGAACTCTCTAAATCCTAATGGTATGCCCCCTCATCGTCTGAAGCTTAAAGAGTTTGCATCTATCATCTGCGGAATCTTGATTCTGCTCAGGGTTTGTGTAATGGCACTCGCTTGACTGTAAGATCGTTTACTAAACGTCTTATAGACGCAGAGATTGCCACAGGTATCCATGCGGGGACTCGAGTATTCATTCCTCGCATTCCATTACTTACTCCCTCAGATTCTGGCCTTCCCTTTATCTTAAAGCGAAGACAGTTCCCAGTTCGGCATGCTTTCTGTATCACAATAAATAAGGGTCAAGGTCAGAGTTTAGAGACTGTTGGTATTTTCCTCCCTTCCCCTGAAGCCATATTCAGCCATGGTCAACTCTATGTGGCTCTTAGTCACGTTCAGAATCCTAGCGGTTTGAAGATCATGGTTTGTGGAGGACAACAGTCTACTGGAGGAGGAGTATTGGTGAAGAATGTCGTAATCGGGAGGTTTTTCTAACTCACGTTGGAGAGCCTTCGTCATCTAGCCAGGATTGATTCATTCATTTTCGCTGGATGGTATTTCGTTCGATTCTTCTCAGCTGTCACCAGTTCTTTCTCATGCCAAAAAGAGAGTAATGATGGCTGATTCTGAGAGGAAGAGTAAGGTATCAAAAATCTTCGAGTTCAGTCAGAGTAGCGTTGTTACATTGGAGGATCCTGAAAACAATGCTTTTCAAAGTAATCGCGTTACATTTGAATCGTCTGATGTTGTTTTCAATGCAACAATTATTAGGCATCCAAGTATGACTGGACATTCGGAAATCGCTCTCATTAATAACTTTACTCTCGCAATGCGATGTAATCTCGTCTTGGAGAATGAAGCGATTTTACCGAATAGAGAAGATATATTGTCGCGTGGCCCTATTTTGCACTACTATCAGTCACTTAAAGCTAGACTGCGCAATAAATTTGGTCCTCAAATTTATTTGTGTCCAGTGTATGGCGACGGTAACTGTCTCTATCGGACTCTATCTCATGTCATTTTTGGTAGTGAGAGCTCTTATCGTATTCTCGAACATAGTCTGATCTCCAAATTTAAGAGCACTCCAGCGCATTTCTATAACGTTATGCGTAGATAAGGTATTTTCAGTGAACAGGAACTGATTGAGCATATGGATCGCGTATCTGTTCTCAATGAGTGGGGCACTAACACTGAATTGAATTTGATAGGGGCTTTTGCTCGGATAGATGTAGTGTCAATTAATGCTACCGACATAGATCCTCAATATTGGAATATCCAGCCAGTTTATATTCATGAACAGCTGGAAGTTCCTTTAGGGTGTGACCCTATTTATGATGGTCGTAAATTAGGTGTTTTATTTCACCGGATTCACCATCAGATAGGCATGGAATACTTTGATCCATTCTATAATAGTTAGCTCGATAATTCTACTGACTTTAGTATCCTGCACTGATTATTCCTTTGGTTTAATTGTGTTGTGTACTATTCGTTAGTATAGTGAGTCTATGGCAATCATTCCCGATACTAGATGCTTCTATTGCAGGAGAGAGTGCCATCTTAGTCGTTCTACAGATTATTACGCATGTTTTATGTGAATCAACTGTATTTGTACTCAGTGTGCTGTTTTAATAACATGCGTTCTGATGTACATTGGAGTAGTATTCACTCAGGTGAACCGATCACTCTACCTTGAAGATTTGCTACTTCGGTAGTAATTCAGATAGGTGGAGTGGTATGGCTCCCAGAGGTGAATCGATCACTCTGCATTGAAGATTTGCTACTTCGGTAGTAATTCAGATAAGTGGAGTGGTAGGGTTCCCATTGGTGAATCGATCACTCTGCATTGAAGATTTGCTACTTCGGTAGTAATTCAGATAAGTGGAGTGGTAGGGTTCGCACAATGGGATTAATTACATTATCTTGAAACTATTCTACTGAGGTAGTATTTGTTGAAAGTGTTGTACTAATCCCTTCTATGGTAGTTGCAATTAGTTTGTTCTATGTTATGTATCTACTTTAGTAGTGCATATTATTAACTTGCTTTTTGTGGCCACTATAGTGCACATGTGATAGTAACTATATAATTGATATTTCTATTAGCAAATATCTGAAGGTTTGATTTGCTTGGCTCCCCTTTGCGTAAGCAAGGGAATTATTGAGTTAACTAAAGTGTAGAAATCATTTCAATATGATTTCTACCCCCCCGTGAATGGATCGATAAATTCGGGGAAAGGTACAGAGTGTGTCCCAAGTGCACTCCTCTTAATATAATTAAGAGAACCCTGAGGGACTGAATTTATGGGGAAACCTTACATTGTTTGTGGACAATTGCTTAAATCATACAGTATACAACCAAAAGAATGGATAAATTAAACTTTAATTATAACTATCATACAATCAATTAGAACTCAGTCATTTACGAGAAAAGATTTGACTTGACAAGTTTATTCATTTATCAAATTCTTATAATAACATTAGATGTCTAAATCAAAAGGGAGGAGGAGGAGGGGAAAGAAGAACACTGCCAAAGCCTGGACATGTACGTCCAGGCTGATTGCAATTGTGGACAGATTAGCAAGTTTCTTATTAAATAAAGTCAATCAATTTGAGTGTTTTTTATTGTTATTTTTGTAGACGCAAATTAAACAACAAAACAAAGTAAGTTTTAAGAATACTTTTTTCGAAAAAAAATAATGTCAGATTTGATTATTCCTTATACTATTTCTAATAATTTCTCTAGGATCAAAGGAAGCAGAAACGTAAGTTAAAAGTATTTTTATTAGTTGAATGAAATATTCATTGTGATTACTAATCTTAATAAATTTTTCTAGATCCCAGGGGATAAAGAGGGAAAAGCGGGCACCGGGTTCCAAATCCAGCACCCAACCCCCAAATCCAGCACCCAACCCCCAAATCCAGCACCCAACCCCCAAATCCAGCACCCAACCCCAAATCCTGCACCCACAATGGACCGGGAAACAAGCCCGGTCCCCATAATGGACCGGGCATCAACCCCGGTTGTTAGCAAGTAAGTTAAAATAACCTCAACCCCATATATTGGTATCTAGATATCTACCTTTATTTATTTAATTATATTAGATCTCAAGGCCTCGCAAGAAGAAGGGATAAAAAGTAAGTAATTTCTAAAAGCTTCGGATAATTAGCTTATATCTTTACTTTTTAATGTATGTAATTGAATTCAGAAATTATTTAGATAACACTCTTTAAAATGCTGAGTATTATGAATATAAATTTTATATCAATATTTCTTCTTAGCATAAGAAAAATAAAGAATGGAATGTAAGTTGTAGATCTACTACAAAAATTAAGCTTCTATCGAATGTTTGACATGTATATTTTGAAATAAAATATGAGTTGTTGATAGGCAAGCCTTACCCAAATACACATTTTAATTAGTCGACATTCAATTATTATTCTCTCTTTTAGATTCTCACATATACACTAGATTAAAACATCCACAGTTATCTTTTCATTACTTTGGGTTGCTGGGAAACTAAAGAATGTTCAAGGGAAGTATATACACATTTGAAAACTGGAGTATTTTATGATTACATTGAATCAGTTAGAATAAATAATATATTAGTCATTCTCTCTCTTATACTTTTTTTTAAGGTTAGATATCTCTGATGCTTGATGTATTTATACAAACACGTGGAATGAGAAGATTTGTATGAAGACGGAATATACATATTTTATGATAACAATCAGATGTTTATTAACTTTAGAGAGTGTATATATACTGTTTCGTTTGACTAATGACTGAAATTTGATGAATATCTTTACACATTTGAAATATTGAATAATTAATATGTTGAAATTCATGAGTACATTGATTGTATATACATTTTCAATCACTATAACGAATTTTAAAAAAGTCCAGCGAAGCAAGTTCTAAAACAGACAAAATGTCGACTATTTCTGAAATATTTTAAATAATATATAAGTTGTAATAAAGATAACAAATTTGAGGTACATTTAAAATATTTTCCAATATGAACACTAATAAATAATGAACCATAGGCACCCAAAGGGCGCCTCATGCGGACACGAAGTGTTCGCTGCCTGCGCAGTGCAAGCAAGCCAATCTCCCTTATAATTAATCAATGTAACCACAGGTGCCCAAAGGGCGCCTCCGGCGGACAGAATGTGTCCGCCAGCCGCGCAGCGAAAGCAAGCGATAGATTTTAAAACTAAGATGGACATATTTAGAGATGATATATCCCGTTTAATTAACCAATGTCACCTCCAGGCGACCGAAGGGAGCCTCCGGCGGACACAAAGTGTCCGCCAGCCGCGCAGCGCAAGCAAGCGAAGCGCGCTTGTAATATATGAATCTAACTCTAAAGAGGATGGCTAGAAAAGGGGGATGGTTTCATTAAAAGCCTAAAACAAACACTTTACAATGCATTAAGTAATTATTACATTGAATCTATCATCAACTTCAATATTGCCTTTAAATTAATGAATTCATAATAGCTCTTAATCTTAATCCATGGTCCAGAAATTCATTAGAGTATCATTGCCTTAGTGTATTAGAATGCTATGTATGTATATATCCTTGCATATAATGCTCTTTAAAATGTCTAATTTTAGACTATATCACTACTGAAGGAATTCTCTCAAATTAAGTATACAGTATTGTTTATTTATAGACTCTGGTTTCTATTTAGTACTGAAGGAATTCTCTTCCTGCCATGCTTCGATTTGAAATAGACAAACTAAGTATACACTATTGTTTACTTCTAGACTCTGGTTTCTATTTAGTACTGAAGGAATTCTCTTCTTGCCATGCTTAGATTTGAAATAGACAAATTAAGTATACAGTATTGCTTATTTTTAAACGATGAACAGTGACCCTATTAAGCGGAGTCAACTGTATATATATTTATACACAAATAAACATTAATCGAGTTTTAATAGTAAGGATTTGCATACAAAACGAATATGTTTTAATGCAGATATATGATATATTCCTTAAAACCGTATAATGCCCACTGGGGATACAGTGTCTCCGATATCGCGGATGTCTCTCGACCATTTTCTATGCAACTAAAGCCATAAAATGCTGGGCATTCTACGTAAAATTAATAATTCGTATCTGCTATAATTAATACTTCGTCAAGCTGTCATAGGTTCTATTAAATTCCAATTTCACATCGTTGTGCTAGGAAACCATATGCTAAAATTATCTTCAATATGCAGGTTGTGATAACATACTAATTTTAGCTCCGTTTAGTCAACACACCGGTGAGTATCTTATCTATATATAGCACATTGCTAATTTCACCTTTCGTAGCCATGCATGCTACTAAAACTGGTACATACTTTGTATATTTTAGGTCTGAGACAAAAAAATAGTATTAACGAATCTCATGGCAGTGTGATGAAAGAATTGATATAAGGAGCGGATATTGAATTTACAACACGGAAACCTGACAAAATGCAAAATCTGTAAGAGGAATCTAAAGTGTCATGGAGGATCAAGGTTTGCATGTCAACCTTAAACCTTCCCCTCGTATTTAATTTCTAAAACTTCATATTTTAGAAAGTGATGTTAATAAAACAAAAAAACATCTAATTGAAAAACAAAAGAAATTGAAATTATGTTTGGGTGATGAACCATCTCCGTCGAGCATATTATCACATTGCGAGAGCATTGAGCTACAAAATGTAGCTATTGAAGGTTGCTGACATCATATATAAGACTACCACAGAATAATTTGAGTCCTTTTCCTTTCAAAGGAATAATATTTGCTCTCTCATTTCAGGGTTGGCAGAAGCTAACTAAGGGTGGTTTAGCAAAAGTCATATTTGAAAAAGTACAAGTAGTAAGGCAAAATTATGGTTTTGCAATACCTGTAATACAAATTCTATGAAAAAGTGCTAAATGCCGCATTCGCTCCCGCTTGCTCAGGCTTGCATTTAGTTTTACCATGATTGTACAAACTAAAATATTAGAAACAAATTTTTAGATTTATTGACCATCAGAATACAATGTGATAGATTTGTATTGTTTATCATACTGATTATAGTAATTAAAAGGTGCTAGCATATATATGCATAATTATTGACGGGGTAGCACAACTGGACCAGCATTTGAACACTCTATAAGTTGAGATGTATGCTGACACTCTAATGACACTCTAATTTATGCCCCCCTGTCGCGGAATTCCTGGCGCCACCCCTGATTGTTGGCTAAGTCTTATTGCAAGATAACATTGATATATAATTCGGAGCGCCTGCATTTGTCCGACTTTTCCTATATTTACCATATTTCGGATGATTTCGAGCCATAGCGACTAAAACCAAGCACTACAGACAGTACTAGCTATTACATATGCTTTGTTATGCGCCTAAAATCGCATGAGATCACGTGAGTAGTTAAATTCTCCACCTCAAATGCTCATAAAATATTATAATTATTTCTTTAAAAATGCGAAAATCGGGTTTACATATTAAAAGATCGTATATTAGCTGTTGAGAACTCGCTTTGGCTCAAAACAAGAATTTTTCAGAAGGTGTCAGAATATGTTTATAAACTTGTGTAGTAACTCCTAGCATTCACATATTTTAACTTTCAAAGTGCGAAATTCGAAATATTCTTATTAAAATATATTGTAGACAAAAGTAAACAAATCAATCATCAAATTTACTCGAAAATATGATACTCGAAATCTACACCCCTGAAAATACCATGTCAACCGTTGAAAGCAAATTTCTAGCATATTTTTCAGATTTGTTTACTTTATGCATCTAATGTAAACAAAAGTAAACAATTAATTTATCATAAAGATCTGAAAATATGATATTCGAAATCTACACCCCATGTACACTTCTGTAACGTATTGATTGAAAAAATGCACTGCACAAAAGGCTGATTTTTGGCATGTGGGAGTCTTTTGGCTATGACTCCAGGAAGTTCTGAGCTCAGCAAAATGCACAGTGGCACTTGGCTATTTTTTCGAACGATAGACTAGTAAAAAGTGTTATTAGCCTATAGGTTATCATACCAAAAGAATCGAATGGAATCAATGAAACTTATGTGGGACTTCAGGTTTTCAAGTTATGTGGTTATTGTCATGATGCTACAATTATAAAGAACACTAAATATTTCATAAAGTCATTCATAATAAGCTCTAATCATCCTCTTGTAAAAAAGTCTGTTTACAAGTATTTCTTGTTCGCCCACACCCTCAACCATCGTGTTTTTCTTTTGAATTGATTTCTTTATTCTTCTATTCAGTAATATCACTGGGTCGCTCAGGCATAACATTCGAGTAAAAACGTCCCTTATGTTATCTTCAAAACAAAACTTACGGGATAACCGTTCTCTGTACCTGCGGATCAGCTTATTACTCGCCTCAAGCCCTTCTTCAGACAGTTGCTCTAACCCTTTGCCATTGTTGAATGTTATTATGATCTCTGGTGCGTGAGCTAACACCTTGTGCAACGTCGGAGTAATATTTGCCCAAGGAAATGTATTTAGGATAAATAAGTAGCGTTTTCGACATACCACTATTAATTCTTCTGTATCGATTTGTCTTCCACAGTTATACAGTCTTAAGACAGCTCCGAGGTATGTATGAATTAAAAATATAGCGTCTTTGTGCTCAGTCGGTAGTGTTGACAGCACCCAATATAGGAAATCCTTCTCGTTATCAGTATTTCGGATTAAGCAGCGCCTGACAACATTCCCTGTAGTGGTAGTCCCGCCTTGAGAAGAAGCAAAATCAATCAGGATATTTAATTTTTCTTTCACTAATCCGCACACGAAGAACTTTGCACCTTTGACGTTTGCTGAACTTGGTGACCATTTGGAAACTCCAGCATTCAGATGTCCAACCAATTGCATCAGTCAACCGAAACACCTGAGATAAGCATGCAATGGTGAACTGGGGACGATATCTATGTCAGATAATGGGGCATGCGTGAGGTTATACCGCTGATCAATAGATAAAGACAGGAAATGCTCCTCATTGACCTCCTCGAATAGACTTATGGCATCACTAACGTATCTATTAATAGGAAAGCCGTCATTTACAATGTCCACGTCATGAATCTGGCCGAATGTAGCAGTACAGAACTGGCAGACTGCACCTCCTGCACCGCTGAGAATCTGAGCCATTTACCATCTACCTGTGACCGTAAAACCTCTACTGTAGCATGATGACCGTTAATTAAATCTAATCCGTTTGCCACAATTTCACTCGTTTCTATGTTGATGGGTTTTTTCATAAGAAAACTAATATTTCCTCATTTTCGGGGAGGGCGAGTAAGGTAATTGGTCGAATGGTAAAGGGAGAATTAGGTGCTATGTTTTTCCAGAGAGTATTATCATGAATGTCTGTAATTGTTAGCAGTTTGAAGCAAAACAAGATAAAATTTTTAGTTGTAATATCCAGATGTGAAGTAGCTTGCTGATACACGCGATGGGAACCTGATCCATCCAACCCATCAGAAATACGAACTTTGAGTTTTTGTCCACAATCATCGAGAGGAATATTCAATAGAACTCTGTTAATTGTATGTGTGAGCAGTTTACTGTATGATATACTGATACCAAACGGATAGTCTCTCTCCACTAACTTAACTTCTTCAGCTAAACTAATCTGACTTCGATGAAGAGCAACTCGATTATAACCAGGGAGGATGATGGATTCTGTCAATAGTACACGCCTCAGATCAATATATTTCGATTTTCCAATTTCAAGGTAGTCTAACAAGAAAGCGGATGTATCTAAAGACAGCTTGTTACCGAATTGCCCGAACTTTCCTGTATTGATTATCTGTGTGATAACATTAACTGTACCTTTATCGTGCTCCTCCAATGAGTATAATTTAACAAGATACATAACTATAGTTTTCGGAGTGCAATCTTCGTGTTGAGCAACTACTTCAACGTGAGATCTAAGTTTGCTGAGTCGGTTCCGAATTGCCTTATTCTGTAACTGGCTGATGTGTTTTCCACGTATCTGACTGAAATTCTCCTGGATTTCGAAAGTTAGAGTTGGAAACTGTTCCAAGGGAGAATCTTCATTGGAATATTGAGATAGATCACTGTGCGATGGATCTGAAGATGTGCAAAAGAACAACTGGTTCCAAGTCGGTAAATCATCCCTCCTCAGATAAGTCAATCTCTCTTTCTTTATTTCAGAGAATTTCCTTCGCAAATGGTCAACTTGATAATCCTTACAGCCATGTTCCTCAATAAACATACGAGAAATATCACTAAAACTTTTATCCGAGTTGGTAAGATAGAAACTATAAGCTTCTTCGTTATTCATGTTCGATAGTTTGTGTCAAATTGCTAATCACTCATAAAATAAAAAATGTGTCAATTTTTTGAAAAAATGATGAAATTACAAATCGGTAAATTAGAAAAGTTAATGTAACAAATTTCGGAAAGCTTGGGAATAGCTATAAATTTTATATTAGATTAAAAATCGAATTTCCTTTATAATATATAAATCTTATAACTCGCAAGCATAGGCAAAATTAGTTCTATCACTTTAAGCAGCGCGGTTTATTTTTATACGACTTGGAAATCCACTCAGTTTTAAAATTAGAACATCAAATTCCGGATAGTAAATGCAGTAACGAAGTATATCAATTATTATTCAGCAGAAAAAGAGCTATTGATTGATATATAATAATCACAACTTAGGATGAGCTGATGAGGGGAGCCTTTATTATTCTGAATTACATCATAGTCGAAAATCGAAACCTAAATTTATACTTTTGGAATATTGAAGTTGACATGCCTGTGAAGAGTAATATGAGGTTAACGGAAATGGAATTCCAAGAATGAAATTTGGTTTCCTAGGTTTACGAGTATGCTGATTTCGAAAATCAACATTAGAAAGAAATTCAATGTTATGAATTTCCATCCAAAAGCCACCTGCCGTGCCGTTGTGAATGTCGACTCATCATGGAATTATGGCGTCATTATCACATTTTTTAAAGTTTAGCAATACAGTTATTCGAGGATAACTCAGCCATTATAGGAGATAGAAAACTGAGATTTCAATAGAATCTGTATACTAATATACCTCACATAAGATGCGACTATCATTAAAAAAAGATGACTCATCACTTTGTTATGACGTCATCATTACTCACCAAAATTTTAAAAATTGATAATTTTGGTGATTTTTCGTGCGATATCGATAATAACAGTAGGGCAGAAGTATTTAGAGATGCTATCTCCCATATAATTAAACAATGATGATCACAGGTGCCTCTGGCGGACACAAAGTGTCCGCCAGCCGCGCGGCGCAAATGTAGTCATTTATTTTGTATAGAAAAGGTGTGAAATGTTGTTTCCATTTTTTTTGCTAAGTTATATAATTTCGCTTACAGTCTGTTACATAATTATTTGGAATTTAGCTTGTAATTGATTTAACCATATTAGGAAATTTTGATCTCTTACTCCAACATATTTTTGCTGATGAGATGTCGGTAGAACTCTGAGTAGGGATCAAATTAAAATATGGACAAAATCAGTTTGAGAAAGATGAGGCCCCACGACTAAACATACGCCAAAGATTAACGTATAGGCGGCATTCTCTTCATCGGAGACTTCCCCCTTTGTACTTTCAATCAAAATATGGATAGTACCTTATTTATAGACATCCGTCAAGGTCATCTACTTGCCCAGCCTTACGTTTTCCTTGAAAAATACTGGCAACTCGTAAAGGATAACGATCCAAAAATACCGCTATAAAGGTCAAGCATTGGCTGAGCTCAAAAGTGCCCAGAGTAGTTCCGTGGCCTTCAAAAACCGTGATCTCAATCCTATTGTGAACCCTTTTGG
The DNA here is from genome assembly GCA_963281255.1 of Aphrocallistes beatrix. Lineage (NCBI taxonomy): Eukaryota > Metazoa > Porifera > Hexactinellida > Sceptrulophora > Aphrocallistidae > Aphrocallistes > Aphrocallistes beatrix. Next base: position 4,945,503 of record OY725489.1, read on the forward strand.
TTGGCTAAAGCAGGAATTGCTTTAGCCAACCAAAAAAGTTAAAAGGTTCACAATTCCAGAGCTAAAGAACATGTTGGAGGCCGCCTGGAGCAGGCTAGATTCTAATTTTCTTAAGCCATACTGGTCATCAATGGCGCGCATATGTCAAATGGTTAAAAACTCAAATGCATTTTCTATATAATATTGAATTTTAGCAATGTAGATAAAATCTCTTAACTTAGAATGTTGACCATGAATAATCTTGTAAGAAAATTTTGTCAAATTAATTCCAAATAATTATGTAACATACTGTAGATCTTAGAACTTAATCGTAGTCATATCATTTGACACCTACTTGCCAATTTTCAATTCAGACAAACAAAAAAACAAACAAAAATCCTAGCGTTTTAATATATCTTATGTATTAAAATGCTAGAATTTTTTTGTCATTTATTTTTTGTGTTTGTCCGAATTGATTGAAGAATTGGGAAGTCATAGAGATGTGAAAATTGGCATGTTGTGTCAAATGATATGGCTACGATTAAGTTCTAAGATCTAAGCAAAATTTTCACATCTCTGAAACAAAATGGAAAACAAATTTTCACACCTTTATATACATATTCTCACACCATTTGACAAATTTTGAAAAAAATGCTAGAGACTAGCTTCCAACGGGTGATATGTTGTTTTTAGGGGTGTAGATTTTGAATATCATATTTTCAGATCTATATGATAAATTTTTGTTTACTTTTGTCTACATTAGGTACATAAGGTAAACAAATCTCAAAAATATGCTAGAAACTTGCTTTCAACGGTTGACATGGATGGGGTTTTCAGGGGTGTAGATTTCGAATATCATATTTTCGAGTAAATTTATAATTAATGTGTTTACCTTTGTTTGCAATAGATACATGAAGTAAACAAATTACAAAAATAGGGTAGAGACTAGCTTCCAACGGTTGACATGAGGTTTCTAGTGCTGTAGATTTCGAAAATGATATTTTCGGATCTATATGAGAAATTATTCGTTAACCTTCGTTTACAATATTTATCTAAAGGAAACAAATTTCCAAAATAGGTTAGATTGAGTAACTTCAGGCGCCAGCAGGGCGACTCTGTGGACACAGAGTGTCCTAAGCCGCGCAGCGCAAGCAAGCGAAGCGCGCTTGTAAGATATATATTGAAAGAAACTAATATTAACTGGCAGCCAAATTGGACAAAACTTATCTAGCAAAATTATTGGAAGATTCCTCTTAGTATGAAGTAACTCAAGTTGATCTGTTAATGATGATCAATTCGTGGTTAATTCATTTAAGAAATTTAGATGCTTCTAACCTCAAGAATTTATCTAGTACATATTTCACACGATTTGTGTTCGATACGAATAGAAACTAAAATATGTTAGTGGCTATCATGTGCTAGGAGCTAAATTATATATATACGCATGGTTTGTGTGTGATTAGCATAACACCAAATTTTTCATTTCTTTTCTCTTTTATTCTACATTTCTTTTGGAATATAAGTGAGTTGATATATATTTAGTATTTTTTAATATATATGCTATGTAAAATAAATTATTTATTAATGTTTATCACCGCCGTCCGGAAATTTTATTGTTTATGGTAAATTCAATTTTGCTTATGAGCCTGTCCGAAATTAGCTAATTAATAACTGCCTGATGTATTTTAATATTTTGGAGTATGAATCTCTCTATTTTGACAAATTATTGCCTCATTCAGTATGATGTGACTCGTTAATGTCAAATAGAGATGTCTGTTTCAAGTAATCCATTTTGAATAATTAATTGCATTCTTTGACTTGGCTTTTATGGCATTTCGCAAGTCTCCATCATCCATCGGTATGTAGTATTCTGCATCTGCTTTTGGAGGGTTGGCTGAAACTCGCATGGTATGTCACACTGCCTTTCTCCAACGATGATCACCTCAGATAAATTAATTCTGGAATTCGCAATACTATCTCTCCTTGATTATCTACAATTGATTCAATATGATATTTTGGTGCCAATTGATCGATTCCATTGAATAATCATAATTGATGATGACTGTCAGGTAAGGCTAGCCCACTCAGGTAGATGTAATGATTTTTTCGTAAGTTCATTGCGAAACAAAGGAATAATTGTTGGTGTCAGGTACGTCATATGAATTCCAAGCATGTCGATATGTAGCCATAGAGTTAATGAATGTTGTGTAAAACCTGAAATTCGCATTTTGATTTGGATTAGCCCACCCAGATAGATGTAATGAATTTTTCGTAAGTTTATTGCGAAACAAAGTAATAATTGTTGGTATCAGGTACGTAATATTGAATTCCTAGCATGTCGATATCTGCCATGGAGCATCGCAGAATTGAATGAATTGATCAAATTATTTAAACGTCGACTGTAGGTTATTTTATTTTTCTCTGTAGTGTCTCAACGTTTTCTGGCTGCTCTAAACAAATTCCCGTGTGCTCGGAGGCAAAGACGCATAATCATGCGCCTAGAAAGGAACGTGGAGGACCTCACGACAATGGTCCTAGAAATTAGAGATCATTTGAGGGTGAGTCTCTTAATCTTAATGCGTTTAGTGTATCTAATTACTATATTCGTAGCTACTTCTTAATCAAATAAGCGGCTATTATTCTGCCTTTTTGCAGCCCAGAGAAAACCATTGCCATAATTAAATATCATGTCAGATAATGCCTGAATAATCGTCGGATTTGCACTTCTAAGTCTTCAAACTGACACACATCAATAGCTCCAATTGTTGCATCTTGCAACAGAGCTCATTGTTTCAGAACTTATTATAGATTATATTTATATCACAGATTTCCTCCACAATCCCACCAACTCGAGAAGGAGGCGAATACCACATTCCGGTTAGTTTACTCCTCAATTATCATAGTACACCCAAATCTTGGCCAATTAAACCCCCAAAAAAGGAACATTTGTACGATGGTACATTTTCAATCTGCCAATTTTAGTCTCAACTGCACCTCTTCACGCTTACTTAATTAATATTATAACTTTTGAATTTAATAAAACGTGTTCATATCATCATCAAACTGCACTTTTAGACCAAATTGCAGCAAATCTTGACCATATATTCTTTATAATGGTGGAGATTTGAACGTAGGATCAAATTATGAAATAATTTAACACCTTTCCGACTCTCAAGTTTCGATAATTTGATTGTTAAAAGTTTATTAATATCGAATTGATTGATCATAGTATATAACACGCTTTAATTGTTGACGACAGGGACTGAAATTGGCTGATTATTTAAGTATAATAATCTTTAGTAATGTGAACTTTTGTGTATGCAAATTGACCTTACATTCGGGATTCGTTGACTTAATACAAAGTAAATTCTATTTATCACGAACCAAATTTTCTGCTATAGTTCTGATTTCATTAATGCATCCGTAGACATAGCAATTAGCATACTTTGTAGAAAAAACAGCGACGTATTGTTTTTTTAATATCCCCAAGCACCCACTGGGCAATCTGCGGACACTCAATGTCGCAAGCCGCTCAGCGAAAACAAGCGAAGCACGTTTGTATGCAATAATCTCAAAGTTGTATGTATATAATGACAAAGTACGCTACGCTGTACGCTTTGCGGCAAGAAGTAGAAGTTTGGCTTGACTTGCTCCATTCAAAAATAATTCAATAATCGCCGAACGTTTCTGTCTAAGGTTCATAACTGAAATACAAAACTTTTTAGGATATCAAATACAGTATACTTGCGTAAGAATACATTCATCTAACGGAAATACTGTACTATATAAAGCATATATTGTGGTTATATACAAATTACGTCATTTGAAAATTGTTGCAGAACTTTTGGGACACCCTGTATATGAACTGGTTCATAGAACAAAATACTTGTACAAGTAGTTTGCTCATACAAGTTCATAAAAAAATATGCTCATGATAACCAAACTAATATCGCTCACAATTTGCGAACCTGATGGTATATATGTTATCTTAATTGCATTTCATGCGGCATGCTACATAATGTGTTAAGAATTAGAACCCCATACAGTTTGTTACATGATCTTGAGCCCCCCCAATTTTTTCACCTGACCACGCCACTGGCTACGCAGTTAGAAGATCACCTAATTACTGGGTTACCATGGGAAAGGGAATCTGTGAGTATTCCCATATGGAATGGGAATGGGAATGACTTTAAGCCTATGGGTATTCCCACATGTGGGTTCTGTGGGTTTCTGTGGGTTTTTTTGGTTTTCCTGTGGGTTTCTGTGGGTTTACTTTTGGTATCTGCAGGCATCTGTCGGGATTCTGTGTGAAATCCTACTTAGGCCTAAATAATATCATTGTAAACATAATCTTGTAGTCTATTATTATATCAGTTAGGATCAGCAAATTCAATTGGTTTTTGTGAGTTTTTCTGTGGGTTTTTCTGTAGTATTCTGTGGGTTTTTATATGGGATTCTGTGGGTTTTTGTTGGTATTCCCACAGAAATCCTGTGGGAATGGGATGGGGATGGGTATTGAAATTCCATTCCCACGGCAACCCTGCCTAAATTGCAATAACCTTGTCCATTAATTTAATCAGGGTTTCAGAAACGCATTATATATATTTAATATATAACTAGTCCACTTCGCTGCGAGGCTTGAGGATACTTTGTGTTCGCAGAACTTTCCAGAATTGGCATGGTAGAATTTGTTGAATAGTTTAAAAGCATGATTATATTTGAATTAATGAAATATTAAGGTACATAGACCGTTTTTCTTGGATTGATCTTAAATAAATGTGTAATCCTTTGATAGATCCACCTTCGCACTTATGCACTTTTCAGGAATAACATTAATTAATTTTCCACATAGGGAATGCTTAATTGATTTCCAAATTGCTGCACCTTCGAAACTTATTTCTCCCCATCATATAAATATTTGTAAATTCGATATTTAAGTCATACAAATCACTAATAATTTTTAGAAATGTAATTTCAATTCGAGCATATTATTTATTCTGTACAAGCACGCTTCGCTTGCTTGCGCTGCGCGGCTTGCGTACACTGCGTGTCCGCAGAGTCGCCTTGTGGGCGCCTGGAGTTACTCAATCTGACATATTTTGGGAATTTTTCCTTTATATAAATATCATAAACAAAGGTCAACGAATCGTTGGAAGCTAGTCTCTAGCCTATTTTTGTAATTTGTTTAATTTATGTATCTATTGCAAACAAAAGTAAACAAATAATTTATCATATAGATCTGAAAATATGATATTCGAAATCTACACCCCTGAAAACCCCATGTCACCCGTTAGAAGCTAGTCTCTAGCATTATTTTCAAAATTCATCAAATGGTGTGAAAATATGTATATAAAGGTGTGAAAATATGCACATAATCTTTTTTATTGCCATACACTATAATACATTTAAGATATCAAACATAAGTTACTTTGAAGTATTAATAACAATGACGATCTATTTATTGTAGTGTCGTACTTGTACAATGATTTCTATTGAGATAGTGTAGTCATATATTTTGTATAGAAAAGGTGTGAAAAATTGTTTTCCATTTTTTTGGCAGAGGTGTGGAAATTTCGCTTAGATCTTAGAACTTAATCCTAGATTCATCATTTGACACCTACATGCCAATTTTCGTATTTCTACGACCTGTCAATTCTTCAATCAATTCGGACAAACAAACAAACAAAAAAAATCATTTTAATATATAAGATATTGAAATAGTATTTCATCCAATAATGGGAAAACCTGTAGTCTGTAGATAATAGTACAAATCAATAGACACTATAACAAAGGTCTCTACATATGTGCAGGATTAAACATAATCGGGATCCCGGGATTGAGAAAACTAATCTCGGGATAAAACACACCGGGATCCCGGGATTAAAAAAACAAATCCAGCCCTGCATAGTCATCCCCCCAAGGGGGGTTAGCACCCCCTGAAAATATTTGATAGCATCTTGCTCCTCCTGTGATATTCAGGGCTGAATCCAACCCTGCTTGATAGATATTTTCCTCGCCTCGGCCAGATGTCATATCCCCTGGAATTTAGAGGGAACACTGACGGTAATACTTCATACCTATTACATTTTCTTTCAGGACCAAATTTTAAACAAAAAAATCAAATTCAGAAAACCGATATACTACATTAGTGGTTCTCTGTACTGACTGAAATTCGTGCTAATGAGCTCAGAAATAAGAATGTCGATAAACCAATCCTGTTGTGACGTTATAATATCATATTTCACTTCAAAAAAACAATAGATCGTGCCAGCGTGTAATATTACCCCTTTATACAATTCTTCAACTTTCTATAATATGATGTTTTTCTATTAATAATGAACGAGCAAACAAACATACAACAAATATACTATTTCTGATAGTAAAGTTTTTTACTTTATACTGACAATTGGTCTTATTTACATGGCGATTCGAACAAATGTAATGAATTGATTGAAGAAACTGCCGGGTACAGAAAGCTGATTTTTGACATGTGGGGGTATTTTGGCTATGGCTCCAGTAAGTTCTGAGTTCAAACTAAAATGTCGACTCATCATAGAATTATGACGTCATTGTCACCTTTTTTATAATTAGAAATTTCAGTTTTTCGACTATAACTCAACCATTTTAGGTGCTAGAAGGCTGAAATTTTTATAGAGTATGTATATTAATATACCTCACATATGATAGAAACTATTATCAAAAAATGATGACTCATCACTCTGTTATGACGTCATCATTACGCATCAAAATTTTAAAAATTGACAAATTTAGTAACTTTTCGTGCGATATCGATTATAGCAGGACTGAGGTATTTAGGGATGATATTTCCGTTATAATTAATCAATGTGAACCTAGGCGACCAAAGGGAGCCGCCAGCGGACACAAAGTGTCCGCCAGCCGCGCAGCGCAAGCAAATGAAGCGCGCTTGTATAAAATAAATAACTAGTCAGCTTATCACATAGAATAGAATGCATTAATTATGAATAGTAGTAGTTTTGGTGCTAGAATACCCATATACTCTTTGTACTTGTGAACACACTGTTTTAGGGGTCGCTTAACATTACGCAAGCAACATAAAACTTAAGGAAATTACATCACACCAGCACATGAAAAGGCGAGAGTTGCATGGGTAAGAAAACATCGTAACATACATTGGCATAAAGTTACCTTCACTGATGAGGCTCGATCTGGTTCCTAGGAGGGAGATTATACCTCTGGACCAAAGGTTCACAAAAACCAATCTTAAACGTCCCAAAGCATTCCCCTAAACTGCACATCTGGGGGGAATCTCTGCACGTGGAGCCACACCAGTCCATATCTTAAAGGAAAATTTTAATTCCAAGGTATATTGCGATGTTCTGAACGAAGTTCTTATCGAAAACGCCGATACCTTATATCCAGATCGGTGGAAACTTCAGGAGGACAACTCCAGTGTCCACAGATCCAAATTCTCAATTGCATATAAGGACTTTCGCCAGATACGCAGCATCGACTGGCCTTCAAATAGCCCAGACTTGAACCCAATTGAGAATTTATGGGGCATCCTCAAACACCGAATCCAAATCAGGGCTCCAAATCAAGACAATTAGAGATGTGGAGAACTTTATCAAAATTGAGTGGGAAACCTTTGACCCTACTTTTTTGGTCAACTTCACAGGATCGGTGAAGAAGCGATGTGACTTGATCATCGCTTCCGGTGGGAAAAAAGATCAATTATGAACTCAAATTGGTTTTTATTATTAGCTTAGACAATGTGTATTAGGACTGAATAGTATCAACCATATCCACTTCTCAAATTACAAGTAATGGTATTCCAATTGATTATAAATAATTATGTGACAGACTGTAACTTGATACCATACTTTTATATTTTTTAATTCTAACTTGATGCCATTGGTATCGCAAGTAACTGAATCTGTAGTATATTAGTATTTTTAGTTAATTATAATTTTTTTTCATTTCTTTTTTATTATTAAAATACTTGTATAGTATACAGGCAGATCTTGAAATGGATCCTCAGTACCGTAATAATTTGATTCAATTTATATCGTTTGGAATGTGTAACCAGTCGATATTCAAAATACACCCGAATACAGTCTGTAACGAAATTATTTACAATTTTGCTACTTCATATTTTTTGGATATTTGGATATTTTAAAAAGTAAAAGTTATCACTTACGATAATGGTTAACCATATTCATTTTAGTTAGACTAGTAGTTTATTTTTTCCCATTCAAATCGATCATCATTTTACAGCGTCTCTTCATCGAGTTGATGGTGTTGCCTAAAAATAAAGGATCAAATTGAAGCCACCCCACTTCGATCATATTTTTTAGTTCAGTTAGTACTTTTGGTGACCTTATTTGTATTATTTGCTTGAGAACTGCCCAAATGTTCTCTATAGGACTTAAATCTGGACTGTTTGGTGGCCAATCTATCGTAGGATCTTCTTCGAAGCCTTATAAGCTGTGGATGTCCTCGATTTATGAACACTCGAGTTGTCTTGTATTTTCCAGCCATCTGGATGCAACATATTAGCAGGCTCGATTAATTTATCATTTATAACGTCGCAATAATGTATTGAATTGAAATTCTGCCTGAAAATACAAACTGGTGTTGCGCCGCGAGCGGATATTCCCCCCAGATGTGTAATTTAGGAGTGTGGCGAGGAATATTTAATACTGGTTTCGTACCCTTCGTCCACAGATGAACCTTTGCCGCTTTGCAGCCAGATTGAGCATTCTTCTGTGATCAATACTTTGTTCCAACGTATGTTCATATGTTGTTTCGCCCAGTTAACTCGTGTCATCTCAATAGCTGGAGTAATGAATGGTCCTCTAACGGCCGATTTCTTGGAGTAACCTAACTTTTTCGTAGTCCTCCATATGCTAACATGTGACACATCCACCCCCCTTTCATGCTTGAATATGCTCTTTAGGGTACGCAATGATATCCTAGGTTGGTTTCGCAATTTAATGCCTAATGAAATACGATCGCTCTCGGTTAATTTCATCGGTCTTCCAGCTCCCATTTGTGGTCCAACTTCTCACCGCATTGGAGTTTGGCCCGCACATTGTAAACTGATTTCAAAGAAACGCCACATCGTACAGATATCTGTTTAATTGAATGTTTATTGGCAACAAGATATTCTGATACCTCTTCTCTCTTAATTTGGTGCATTTCGGAGGAAAATTCCTTAAATATGATGAAAAATATAGAATAATGTCAAAAATAGTTACTAATTCAGCAAAATAAATCATTTTAATATCACAAAATTAGGAATGGAATTAGATTACATACTGATTCGATTTATTTGACAAATAAGACGATAATAATCATAATAATATACATTTATATAGCGCAGATTCCATATTAATAAGTTCAAGTGCGCTGTACAATTCAATAAAAGTAGGTGTGTGTTATGCATGTAGGTATGTATGTGTATGTATGCGTATGTATGTATATGTATGCTTGTAAGGTATGTATATGCGTTGAAATTGGTTTAAGTGGATATGTCGTGCGTGATACGGAAAAGATGAGTTTTCAAGAGTGTTTTGAAGAGAAGAAGTGAGGGGGCATTCCGAATGCTCGGAGGCAGAAGATTCCACTCAACAGGCGCAGCTAAAGTGAATGCACGATCACCCAGAGTTTTGGAAGATTTTATAGTAGGATGCTCAAGGAGGATGGCGTTGGATGATCGTAGAGTACGATTGGATGACTTAACCTGTATGAGCTGGATGATATAGTCCGGAGCAAGAGAATGGATGGCTTTGTAAGTTATGAGGAGGATTTTGAAGAGGATACGATGTTTAACAGGCAGCCAGTGTAGGTTAATAAGAAGAGGAGATGACGAAAAGGTACGAGAGACATTGTAGATAAGCCTGGATGCACTGTTCTGGACTCGCTGGAGTCGAGCTAAGAGGGATGAGGGGCAACCATACAAGAGACTGTTACAATAATCAAGACGAGATGTGATAAGAGAATTAACAAGAGTTTCACAGACTTCCCTAGAGAGATACTTTCTAATACGCCGGATGTTATAGATGTAATAGAAGCAGGAGGAGGCAACTTTGCTGACTTGAGTAGACATTGAGAGAGTATTGTCGAGCCAGGTTCCAAGATTCCGTACTTCTTTGGAAGAAGAGATTCTCGACTCACCAACAGAGATGCTATCAGTTTGAACCTTAGATAGTTGTTGACGAGTCCCTATTATAAGGAACTGAGTCTTGGTGTCATTGATAAGCAACTTGTTGGTGAGGAGCCAGGAACGGATCGCGGAGATGATTGGATGGCGGAGAAAGCAGATTCTTCAGAAGAGATGGAACCGGGTTTAAAAGAAAGATAGACCTGAGTATCGTCGGCATAGCAGTGCATGTCGGGGAGGTGGGACCTAATGAGGTCGAATAGAGGACTAGTATAGAGGCTAAAGAGAAGCAGACCAAGACAAGAACCCTGAGGAACTCCGTGTTGGACCAGGATATTGGAGGAATTAGAACCCTTAATCGAGACGAATTGAGTCCTACCAGAGAGGTAAGATTCAAACCAAGACAAAGAAGAGCCGCAAATACCGAAATGAGACTGGAGACGGTTGAGTAAGATGGTATGGTCGACGGTGTCGAAGGCTGAGCTAAGATCAAGAAGAACCAGAAGGGATACGTGTTGGCGATTCATGCTGAGGAGGATATCGTTTGTGACCTTCAGGAGCGCAGTCTCCGTACTGTGGTGTTTACGATAGGCAGACTGCGTCCCGAGGAAGAGATGATGTAATGTAAGATGATTCACGACCTGGATGGATGCGGCCCTCTCAGTGATCTTAGAAATGAAAGAAAGATTGCTAAGTGGACGATAGTTAGAGAAGATGGGATCAAGATTTGGTCTTTTAAGTTTGGGCAAGATGATGGCGCGCTTCCAGGGAGAAGGAAAATGACCAGTGGAGAGGGAACCATTTACGATTTTCGTAAGGATGGGTAGAGAGGATTTGACCAAGGATGCTGGGATAGGATCGAGGATGCAAGATTTATTAGGAGCAGAGGAAACAAGGGAAACAATTTCTTTCTCAGATAATTCTTTGAATTGGTGGAAAGTATGTTGGAATTCGATGTTTGAATTATCTGAGGGGGTAACGGAAGACGACGATGTATTTGAATCAATGGTGGAACGGATGTTATCTACCTTAAGAACAAAGAAGTTGGCGAGTTCCTGAGAAAGAGCAGCCTTATCAGCATGAGGTGGTAGGACCTGTTGCTGGCGTAAGCCGAGAAGTGTGTTAGCCTTACGGAAGAGTGAGCGCTGGTCATGACAGGACTGACTGATCTAATCAGAATAGAAACTGCGACGTTCCCTGTTCATCAGGTCAGTCACAAGATTCCTCTGATGCTTGAATTCAGCCAAATGGTTAGAGTCATTAGACTGGCGCCACTTCCGTTCAGTTTTCCTTCTCGCCGCTTGGCCTGCTTGATGCTACTGGTGAACCAAGGGACACGGGGACGGGTGACTATGGCTTTGGATCGCGGAGGAGCATGCTGATCATAGATAGAGGATAGGATGCTGTTATATGATACAATAAGTTCCTCAAGATGATCAGGTGGGCGAGCACAGAGATCAGAGGAAGCGAGATCAGCAAGAAAGATTGGGAGGTTGATGGATTTGGAACGAGAGGTAACCTCCTGAGAGGAAAGAGAAGGTTTGGAAAGCGAGAGACTACAAGAGATGGAGAAAAGGTCAGAGAATATATGAACAGGAGGGGGATCAGAATCATCCTCTCTGATCCCTCTCCTGTTCATCTGTCTGCAGAACGGGATATTATTAGATCGAGAATGTGACCCTTCTCATGAGTTGGAATTAGGAATGGAATTAGATTACATACTGATTCGATGTATTTGACAAATAAGACTTGTGATTACACAAAAACAAACAGAGATTTAATGCTATGGTATTATATAAAGTATGGAAAAATTGAAAATAATTTCGTTACAGACTGTACTCACGGGAAAATTTTCGACTGAAAGTCTCAAACTTTCGTGTTGAAGGAGATAGTCTCTATAAGGTAAGAAAAGTACCTATATGTATTCTAATTCTATATCATATGTTGTTCAAAATCCCCCCTGCCATATATGATCAATGATCTATTTTCGACAAAATTGTACTATTAATGTAGGACCGGATACAAAGTAAAATGTAATTTCCCAGGGATTTAGTAATTATTGGAATGTAATATGCTCTTTTATACCTATATATAAATCAGTGGTTCCCAACCTTTTTCTTGCTGCGACCCCATTCCATGAACAACTTGGAGCGCGACCCCCAAGAACAAAATCAAAAGTAAGACGATGCATCATTTTCATTTATGGCTACAAATATTGATAATGTCATCCTAAGATTAGTGTCATATAATAATCAATGTGATGGTTGAGCCTGTTTTCCAGCAACCAGTTTTTTAATGCGAGGCTCTGTAGATGATAATGTGACAATCATGTCGCTCTCTAGTTCAAGGGGATTCCTGTATTTAGTTTTAATCACTACCATTGTAGAGAACGACTGTTCACATAGGTATGACGATGGGTACGGCATTAGGAGCCAAATTGCCTTCTTTGATAAACATGGATAGGATAGAAGCATTTTGCACCAGAAACTGTGAAAGAAGAGTACTGAAATAATGCTATAGCTCCTGAATCTTGCTTCAGTCTCACGAACTCCTCTTCGGTGATATCATCGTCGATGATGGCGTCTAATGATGCACTGAAAGGGTCTCAAGCAACAGCGAATGACTGGGTGTCGAGCTCGGGAAAATAGTTTTCGAATTGACCGATCAGTGACTGAATATGTTCAGTAATTGCGTATGAAATATGCTTGAGATCGATGTCTTCCGATTCTTCCATGTGTGTAGGCAGATAGACGCGGAAATAAAACGAAGCAGTTGTGACTCACTTTATCTTTCAACAAAGCCAGTGTTGCGAGAAACCCTTTAATTTTGCCATGGAAGAGCATCATGTTCGTATCTTTCCCTTGAAGCGTACGATTTAGTACATTGATACGTTCAAAAATGTCACTCAAATAGCACAAGTTAGCAACCCAGTTACTGGACTCAAGCATTGTTACCCATTCATTCTTATTTTGTGTACGTAGGAACTCTTTTAACTCTTCACGTAGCTCGTAAACACGTAAATAACATTTCCTCGTGAGAGCCAACGTACCTTAGTGTAGAACAGTAAGTTTAAGTGGTCAGTGTCCATTTCATGACAGAATAATCTGAATAACCTCGTGTTTAGGGCACTCGATTTGATGTGATTTATTATTTTGATCACCTGCGAAAAGACGTTCATCAAGCTTTCTGGCATTGTACGGACATCCAGCGCTTCCCGATGGATCATGCAATGTATCATCAGTGCATGAGGAGCCACTTGCTGTAATTTCGTTTTGAAGCCAGAATGCTTCCCAAGCATTGCAGGAGCTCCATCTGTTGTAGATCCAATTAATTTATTGAAGTCTAGACCTTCTTTATTGTTAAAATAATTGATTTTGTTGAAAATGTCCTCTCCTTTAGTTGTCATCTCCAATGACTTGCACATTAAAGGCTCGTCGACAAAATCGCAATCTTTGATAAACCTGATCCAAATCATTAATTGTGCGCATGATGCAATGTCAGTTGATTCATCCAGCTGTATTGCATGCCAAGGTGACTCCTTGATAGCAGCTATATTCTGGGCGGTAATGTCCTCACACATGTCACAAATTCTGCGATGAACAGTGTTATTTGAGAGAGGAATGATTCCGAGTTTACTAACCATTTCTTCCCCGATCATGAGAGAAACCATTTCCTTGGCACATGGCATTATCAGCTCCTCTCCGATGGTGTGTGGATGTTTAGCTTTTGCAATGCGCAATGAAACCCGATAAGAAGCTTCCAGAGCATGCTCATTGTTCTGACTATATTTACCTTGTTTATCCAAGCGAGTGTCTCTAATGGAGGTCAACTTCCGTTCGAAAAAGGAGCGATCTCTATCTTTGTACGCTGGATGTTTTGAAGACAGATGTCGTTGTAATTTGTTCTGTTTCATGGATTCACTCGAAAGTACTTCGTAGCAAATAACGCACTGAGGTTTCTGGAGCCCACAATCTGTCACATAATAGAAACCAAGTTCAATGAATTTGTCTTGGTAATGTCGTTCGCGTGATGCTCCCGCCATCTCCCTGCACGAAACAACTCTATAGCAGTGGTTCTCAACCGGGGTGCCGCGGCACCCTGGGGTGCCATTTGCTTTCTCTAGGGGTGCCGCAGGCCTTACCACACTTACATACTGCTTTATTTTATTTTCTATTGATACCATTGTCAATGTTGAATTTGATGATTGTCCCCTGACAATCCTCTGGAATAATTTATTACACAATATTCACAATAATTTTCTAGTTTATTAATTAATTATTCTATAATAAAGTCGTAATAATTCAAATCAATCTCCACTTTTACTATCATTTGTTCATTGGCCTGCCCCTAAGTCAAATTAAGGGGTGCCGCTGAAAGGTATATGTTTAGAAAGGGTGCCGCGAGAAGAAAAAGGTTGAGAAACACTGCTCTAGAGTCTAAACTTAGTATTAGCAATATAAAATGATGGGTATAGGAACGAATACGTGCAATGACGAAAAAGATTAGAGATTAGTCCGCGACCCCATAAAAAGTGCTTCACGACCCATAGTTTGGGAACCAATGATCTAGATCATTAGCAACAAAAGAGGATTTATGGAGTGGTTTGAATGTCCTCCAGTCTCTGAAATCCTCCGAATCATGGATACATACCATGTGGATCATCCCGGTATCAATGCCATGACTACTTCCATCCGACAAAGATACTTTGGGGATAATATCTATCAGCGAACCGAAAAATATGTATGTAAGTATGTTATGACTTGTCGGCTTAAGGCCATAGTATGGCTATACCACACCCATGCTACTATTTCTCGTAAAATGAAACAACTTAATTCGGTTTAAATGTATGTCCTCATAATTCAATGTGGCTGGCATCATTATGCTTTAACAATCAATTTGCGCATCAAATTGGTATTTTTTGTGTAGAATACAGACATGATTTACACAAATTGTTTATTTTAGACCAATAGCTTTGGGCAAAAAAGTAAGACTAAAGCAGAGTTCAAGTTGTGAATAATATAATACATTCTCATTGGAGTTAGGTTTACCACCCATTTCAGCCAGTACATGCTTCTATAAGGTTATTCAACCGTAGATGCCAGGGCACCCACAGACACTCCGAATTTACATTCTCATACAATCACTTTCAGAATAGGCGAAGTCTTGCCATCAGTGTCAGATCTCTTCTGCCAAAATTCAGCAACCACACAGAGAACTCCAACCCATTACTACCCCAGAGAGACCTTGGCAACACATAGGCATTGAATTATTCGTAGAAATGCCTCAAAACGAGTTAGGGTACAAACATGTACTTGTGGTTGCTTGCTACCTGAGCAAATATGTAGTTGCCCGACCACTTAAAACAAGAACGAGCGCGGAAGTTGTGACTGAGCTTTTGGGCATCTATCTGATATTTATTGTCCCCAAAATATTCCAGCACGATCAAAGGGAATAATTTACCAGCAAGGTAAGGAATATTATAGCAAGGTAAGGAATATTATATTAATTCCACACTAAATGCTTCATTTAATTACTAAAAATATTATGATTACTTTCCTACAAGTTAATATGATTCAATTCAAAGTTTCTCAATAATAAATTATTCACATCATTCCAACAATGACGACAGATACTCGTTGATGATTTCGTTACTTTCGCTTATACAAGAAGCCCCTTGTTTGCACTAAGCTGCAATTATTACATCACTTCATGCAATATACAACATTTATGATTACTACTATATTAGGATTTGTAAAATTAATGCCGACGAAAGATTGATGACCGACTGTCCGACACACACACAATTCGATAGCCTTTTCGATGCTAATTCATATGAGTTTGAATTACATGGCTCGAAATTGAACCGTTCTCGAGCATTTTCTGAAAAGGTCCGCTTTTAATTAACCGTCTGAATCCACTTTGTAGTACAAAATACACCACATTTGACTCTAAAACTAAATTTCTTTTGAAAACCTGTTTCAGTTACTTTTGACATTTTCGAAATGAAATCTCTTGAAGGTACATATTTTAACCTTACTCAACCATTTACGTTCGAATTTTGATCATCATTAATTAATAATTACCCGCGCATGGCGGTGTTTTGTAGCGTCATTTCCTGTTTAAGCTATTTTGGGCGGGGAAGCCATACAAGTTTGGGTCCGACTATAAATAGAAAAAATCACTTAGCCAAGTAATTAATAGGAATTCAAGAATGTGCATCAAAAGCTAGTTGATAATCGGCGCACTAGTACATACTATCCGCAGAGTAATGGTCTTGTGGAGGCACACAACGAAAATGGTTTGAAATGCTATTTAAAACACGATTACTATTTGAGCTAAAATAAAGATCTATTATTTGATATCCGTAGGAAAATCGAGAAACTGCGTCAGATCTCAGACGGTGCGTGGTCAACCAACTGCCATTTGCAGTACTAGCTGCAAGTACGAAAATCAAAATAGCCACGAAATTTTCAGGTTTGAGGTAATGTATGTATGGTCGAAAGTGTTTCGCAAAACCCTTACTGAATTTGAGTAAAACCTACGCAACCTATCCTCGATCCTTACGCAGTTGAATACGATAACATCGATGATATTGGTGATGAGATGGAATCTATTCGGCAACAAAACTAGGTAGAGGATGTCTGAATATCAAAATCGAGCAGAAGATAAAAAAGTTAAAAAGTTAAAGTTCATAGATTTATATACTCTCCGAATCCATGCTAATATGTTCTCAGGGGGTTTACAAACTGGGTGAGGTGTTAAACCTACTGATAGTTGCTGAAACCTCTAAAGAAAAGGGATTTAGATGAACAATCAATTTCAGTCGTAGTAAGAGACCAAAGGTATGAGATACAGAAAACATGCCATACAGGTTTCCAGCTCTCCCTCAATTAGGTCCATGTTACTATCTTGTGACTGAACAATGGCAAAAGGAGAAGTGACAACTACTGGAAATTAGTTATAAAGAGTGCTTAGAACAACATCCAGCACTAACCGGTTCTCTTCTGACTAAGTTCATACCGTTGCGGACAGAAAAAATCTGAATGGATGGGAATTGCTTCTTTAGGTGCATATCTATGGTTGTTTCTGGAACCGAAAAGCATTATGACAAGCTTCGAACCGAAGTCTAGATTTATGGTGACTGATGGGGACCAATCATCAAACGATATCTTAGGACGATCAGCAAGGATGATTCCCCAGCCTCGTACTTGAAGAGGTCCGCCATGACAGAAGATCACACATGGGCTTCTGATGTCGAGATAGTAGCCGTTTCTTGTATATTGAACTCAGATGTATTCATAGCCACACAATTGCATGATGCTGCTAAATTGTGGAGAAAAACCATCGGAATAGATATTCTGGCTGCATCAATTGTCCATGACATTCAACGTCTATCTCCCATTACATATACTTGTACAATGTAAACCACAACCATTACGAACCAGTTGTTCGATTAATGAATTCGGATTACGAATCATTTGTATTACCAAATGCAGTGATAACATGTGTAGACTCTTCTTGTAAGAGTTCGGGCTTTTTCTCTCAGAGGTTATTGAGTCACGCGAGGAAGTTCGCTTCTAACAAACCGCGTAGTCTACTAGTCAGGAAGGGGGCGCCATTCCAATCCCGCGCGTTATGCCTGCTCTGCAACATACCCCACTCTCAGTACCTGTACGACACTATACCTCCGATCACTACTACGACACCACTCCCGGTGATCAATTAGTGCACCTCAGACCTTAGAGGGACACTACTAGCCTCGTGCGGACGAACTTAGACATCAGATTTAAAAGAAACAGTTGATGTCGGGACTCCATTGGGCAATGGCCTAGTGGAGATATGTATAATATAGCTCAGCGAACTGAGTTAGCATGAGGATTCTGTTCAGTGTATTACTTACTTTTGACAACCTCAGTCATTTCATATGAATTCTTGAAATTATTCAATGCTTTTTACCTACTCCTTGCTAATACTATATCTAGTATATTTGGAGTTATTCAATGATATACACTCAGTCAAATTATTTCTTAAGGAGAAAAGTGGTAACTTTCATATATTTTAATGAATCGTAGTACAGTCGATCCCGCTTAATATACAGTGGTTTAAAAACACAGTTAGTAAAGAATAGGTATATAGATGCACGTTAGCCCTATCAAATGTATTATATGCATATAGGTTATCCACCCTTGGGAAACGATTTATATGGCTTCAGCTGTGCAAGATATGGCTTCCCCATATTTTGCCGAATTTTGTTCATTTGCTCATATTTCTTTCAGATTTGCTATTAGCTCCATGAAGTGTATTAGATTCATATAGGTTATCAACCCCTAGAAAGCCATAGGTGCACTCAGAATTGTTATATGTCTTCGTTTTTTCGAGATATGGTTTACCTAGAATTTGGTGAATATATTTTATATTGCATTTTTCAAAAAAGTTTTCCATATCTCAGAAAATCGTATAAATATTATGAGATAAACTGTACATCAAAAGTGAGAAAACCCGCAGTACACGATAATTTTATTGTCAAATGAAGACACAATGGTTCTTAATGATGATGACAACACACATACACAAATATTGTACTAATCCTATAAATATAAGTGTTAATTATGAGTGTATCGACAATTGTATCTTTTGATGAAAGTGATGAATTATTTCTGCAACACTTAGCTCTTTTTGTGTGCCCGTGTTCTCCACATCATTCGCAAACTAACTTTGATCGGAATAGATTTAGTATGGGGTCACTTTCAGAAGGCAATCTCACAAAAATATCGACCACATTGTCTTCAAATGAACACTTCCTAGCGAGATTCTCCCTGTACTTTCTTATTAGCTTGTTACAAGCCTCGGAACCTTCCTCAGAGAAACATTTCAAGCCGTGTCCGAAATTCAAGTCGTTCAAAATTTCTTCTGAGTGAGCTAATACGCGATGCAATGTCGGTGTAACGCCTGCCCAAGGAAACGAGTCCAGAATTAAGAGATAGGTGTTCGTGCATAGATCGCCAAATTCTTCGGTGTGTATCTTCCTGTCTGAATTTATTATTCTAAGAATAGCTGACAATCGTGTATGTAATTGTGAAAGTGTCTCCCTGTACTCAATCGCAACACATGACGAAACGCAATCAATAAATTTTGACTCGGAGGAAAAAGCTCGACGCGCAACACCACCAGTAGAGGTAGTACCCCCCTTAGGATCAGGCTGGTCTATCTTCAAACCAGTCTTCTCTTGTACGAGAGTTCTTACAAAGACCATCGACTTTTTGACTGCAGTCGATGTTGGTGGCCATGTAAGTTTACTGCAGCTCAAATGATAAACTAGTAGAGTAAACCACCTGAAGATACAAGTGTATGAGTGTAGAGGAGATGCTGGAAGGATATTTATAGTGGAAGTTGGTTCATGGGTGAGGTTATAACGTTTGTTTGAGGGTAGAGAAAAGAAAGAATCGTTATCTTCGATTTCTCCAAATAGTTGAATGGGGTCAGTGATGTGTCTATTGATAGGAAATCCCTGTATTATCAATTCACGATCTTTCAGTTCATCGTGAGTAGCGGTACATAATTGGCAACTTGCGCCACCTGCTCCAGATAGAATTGCTGACATTTTCCCATCAAACATTGACCGAACAATGTCGATATGCACTTGTTGATTATCCCCAAGATTCACTCTTCATTAGCTCAGTTTCCGGATTGATTAAATCGGTAATGAACTGCTTGATATTATTTTCATTTTCCTTCGCAGCGAGAAGGAAAATGGATGGCTGGGTGAAGGGAGAATTCGGACTGGTGTTTTTTCAGAGTTCTCGACCGCTGAAGGTTGTAATCTGCACTGCCTTAAAACAGAATAGGATGTATGCTTTAGTCCAGTTGTTCCCAACCTATGGGTCGCGAAGCACTTTTTATGGGGTCGCGGACTAATCTCTAATCTTTTTAGTTATTGCACGTATTCGTTCCTATACCCATCATTTTATATTGCTAATACTAAGTTTAGACTCTAGAGTTACGTTTCGTGCAGGGAGATGGCGGGAGCATCACGCGAACGACATTACCAAGACAAATTCATTGAACTTGGTTTCTATTATGTGACAGATTGTGGGCTCCAGAAACCTCAGTGCGTTATTTGCTACGAAGTACTTTCGAGTGAATCCATGAAACAGAACAAATTACAACGACATCTGTCTTCAAAACATCCAGCGTACAAAGATAGAGATCGCTCCTTTTTCGAACGGAAGTTGACCTCCATTAGAGACACTCGCTTGGATAAACAAGGTAAATATAGTCAGAACAATGAGCATGCTCTGGAAGCTTCTTATCGGGTTTCATTGCGCATTGCAAAAGCTAAACATCCACACACCATCGGAGAGGAGCTGATAATGCCATGTGCCAAGGAAATGGTTTCTCTCATGATCGGGGAAGAAATGGTTAGTAAACTCGGAATCATTCCTCTCTCAAATAACACTGTTCATCGCAGAATTTGTGACATGTGTGAGGACATTACCGCCCAGAATATAGCTGCTATCAAGGAGTCACCTTGGCATGCAATACAGCTGGATGAATCAACTGACATTGCATCATGCGCACAATTAATGATTTGGATCAGGTTTATCAAAGATTGCGATTTTGTCGACGAGCCTTTAATGTGCAAGTCATTGGAGATGACAACTAAAGGAGAGGACATTTTCAACAAAATCAATTATTTTAACAATAAAGAAGGTCTAGACTTCAATAAATTAATTGGATCTACAACAGATGGAGCTCCTGCAATGCTTGGGAAGCATTCTGGCTTCAAAACGAAATTACAGCAAGTGGCTCCTCATGCACTGATGATACATTGCATGATCCATCGGGAAGCGCTGGATGTCCGTACAATGCCAGAAAGCTTGATGAACGTCTTTTCGCAGGTGATCAAAATAATAAATCACATCAAATCGAGTGCCCTAAACACGAGGTTATTCAGATTATTCTGTCATGAAATGGACACTGACCACTTAAACTTACTGTTCTACACTAAGGTACGTTGGCTCTCACGAGGAAATGTTATTTACGTGTTTACGAGCTACGTGAAGAGTTAAAAGAGTTCCTACGTACACAAAATAAGAATGAATGGGTAACAATGCTTGAGTCCAGTAACTGGGTTGCTAACTTGTGCTATTTGAGTGACATTTTTGAACGTATCAATGTACTAAATCGTACGCTTCAAGGGAAAGATACGAACATGATGCTCTTCCATGGCAAAATTAAAGGGTTTCTCGCAACACTGGCTTTGTTGAAAGATAAAGTGAGTCACAACTGCTTCGTTTTATTTCCGCGTCTATCTGCCTACACACATGGAAGAATCGGAAGACATCGATCTCAAGCATATTTCATACGCAATTACTGAACATATTCAGTCACTGATCGGTCAATTCGAAAACTATTTTCCCGAGCTCGACACCCAGTCATTCGCTGTTGCTTGAGACCCTTTCAGTGCATCATTAGACGCCATCATCGACGATGATATCACCGAAGAGGAGTTCGTGAGACTGAAGCAAGATTCAGGAGCTATAGCATTATTTCAGTACTCTTCTTTCACAGTTTCTGGTGCAAAATGCTTCTATCCTATCCATGTTTATCAAAGAAGGCAATTTGGCTCCTAATGCCGTACCCATCGTCATACCTATGTGAACAGTCGTTCTCTACAATGGTAGTGATTAAAACTAAATACAGGAATCCCCTTGAACTAGAGAGCGACATGATTGTCACATTATCATCTACAGAGCCTCGCATTAAAAAACTGGTTGCTGGAAAACAGGCTCAACCATCACATTGATTATTATATGACACTAATCTTAGGATGACATTATCAATATTTGTAGCCATAAATGAAAATGATGCATCGTCTTACTTTTGATTTTGTTCTTGGGGGTCGCGCTCCAAGTTGTTCATGGAATGGGGCCGCAGCAAGAAAAAGGTTGGGAACCACTGCTTTAGTCTCTGTACTCGTGCTAGACTGGTTGTAAATTCTGTGACTTCCGGAGCCATCTAGTCCATCTGCAATCTGAAATCGCAGAGGAAAGTCTTGAGCTGTAGGAGGAGGTATGGTGAACAAGATTTGGTCGAGTGTATGACGGACGTATTGTGCATATGGTACGTGTGCGCCAACTGGAGTAGCAGGATTGGGATATAATTGAATAATATTTTGTAAAATAATGCTGTTCCTTTGTTCCACAACCCTATGATATGCAGGGAAATAAATATCGCTAGATAGCATGTGATGGCATAGGTTCGTATATTTTCTCCTCCCAATCTCTAACATATCTACAAGGAATAACGCTTTGCTAACATCCAGTTCTTTCTTCAATATGTTCCCGAATTGACCGGGGAACTTATCATACACGATTGACTTTGAAACTTTTGCTATCCCACGATTCTCTGTTAGATTGGATAACAGTTGTAAGGCAAGCGCCGCGATTTTGATTTCAGAGGTATTCTCAATCAGTGAGAGTGACTTGATAGATTCCAGCACACTTGAGAGTCGAGAACGTTGCTGTTGCATGGAAAGATGATCAAGGCTCTTCCTATGGGTCACAGAAAGTGTGGCTACTTCTGCTTCGTCGTCTGAAGGCAACTCAAGTGAGTCAGAAATGCGATTTCTTTTTACCTCTGGTTCAGTGGAAATGTTAGAAGATTTCTTTCTTTTCTTGACCCTATCTCGAATTCTGAATAGTATTGATTCCAAACTTTTCTTCTTATCGAAATCTAATTCGAAGTTTTGTTGTAGGTAATTCACCGTTGTCAAGATACAATTGTTATTTTATTTTAAGAGTCTTGCAAATTCAATACGGGAATTTGGAAAAGATAACTTCTCAACCATGAGGAATGTGCCAATGAATAATAATTAAGAGATTCAAATACTGAAGCTTTTTACATCATCAGACATTTATTTATAATATCGGTATAGTGTTCATACTTTGAGTTGAAATACGATGAGTGTGGTTGTAAGAATAATATCTTATTTTGTTACATAGTTACAATATTTGGCTATGGAATTTGCCTAACAACAATTGAATTCAATATATAATCTTACTTTGCGCACTGTTTCGGGCGTATCCGTTTAAACTATGAATTTAGATCTAGTTAGGGGTATATTGTATCAATATTTAATTGAAGTTTTGTGAAGTTTACTTTTGCGAGCACTTTTGAATTTTTTATCAAATAAATTTTGATTCTAAGATAGCAACAAGTATAGAATTTAATTTCTCAACTGAAATATTGAAAATAGTTGAATGAAAACAGGTTATTCGGTTTCAGCATACTTTAAATGTATAAACTAAACTGAATTTTTGTCTTGTATTGTTAGAAAATGATTTTGCTTATATTTGAATTGAGGATAATTTTAGAATTCCCCGGAACCACAATTTTAGCTAAAATGAACATGCATATTTGTAAGTGTAATTGTACTGCTTCTAGGCACTCAATTGCTTAGAAAATTCAAGCAAGTTTTATTCAAACAATAAGTAATCGAATAAAATCATTGGAAAGGAGATTTATTTTTTTCCTATTCTTTGGTTCTAAACCACTGTAATATAATAAACTTTTGATCACTGAGGCTATTATACTAAGCGTGAGACTGTATTATCATAGCTAAAATCAGTGATAAATAAAAGAAAAGCGAATCAAAATACTATAATTATAGTAAATACATTGTACAAGTATAAGCATTTTCAAATTACGATGAACTAATATAAATGTATGGTATCAAGTTACGATAGATGTTGTACATCCATGGTGGTTATCAAGTTACGATGGACTAATATAAAAGTATGGAATCAAGTTACGATATAAGTTTTACATCCATGGTGGTTATCAAGTTATGATGGAACAGGCCTACTGCTCTCCTCCCCCGATCGAGGGGGAGACAGGTGCTCCGCACCTAGGACACTTACCATCCCTCAATCACATCTCAATTACTCAATACAATGAAATCATGTTTCAGCTTCTAATTTGTTTAAATGGAATATTAGAAAGACAATGATCAAATTTAAGCTCTCTTCTTACCATATTTTGTATAATCTGTCATTATGTATGCTGAACGTCTATTTTTCGGGGGGTTTTCAACATTTTTCACACTTATTCGCGAAACAAAATCGAAAATCGAAAATCGGCTTCGTTAGATATATACATCATCATATATTACATGTTTTTGGAAAGTTTTAACGCTATATCTTAAGCCATCTCTTGGAGAAATTTATTTTTAAAATTCATTTTTGGCATCATAAGATATTCGAGAAAACGGATGAAAAAACAAATAATATTTCCTGGTTGAAATAAATGTTCAGAACAAAGTAAATGAGCTATTAAGGATAAATATAATAATTCATGGGAATTTATACTGATGAATTAGAAATAATACAAACAAAATAGCAAAAGTATGCTGCTAATCCACCATTTCCTTGAGGCGCCTAATTCCCGAATAATTTGAACCAAATGGGAAAAATCATAGTCCTAGCGATACAATATATAATCCATCGGTTTAGAATGACTAAAGAACTTCTAAAAAAGGATATTGGGAAGTTAGACCTTTTTCCTAAATCTTTGTGATTTATAATGTCTAAAGGGGCCAAAACAATTTTGAGGCCCATTTCATTAAAGAAATATCATATAAGCAAGAAACGAATCGTTAATCCGCCGAAAAACCACCAATAATTTTCTAATTTTTAGTAGCATCAAACTTTAGGGGTTGCTTTATAAAAATCAAAATAAATACCGTTGAAATCGTGAGATTAGATGGTAGACCAATCAGTTATACAATGGAATTGATAATAAAAAAATTTGCCATTTTTTTCACGTCAGGCAATGTTTTTCGAGGGCAATTCTAAACAGACCAATTTTTAAAAGTTAAAAATTTGGAAATTATAGAGATCTAGCAAAGAATTCAAATTTTCGACATTTGTAAATTCTAACCCTTTTTATTTAATTACAAGCCCGCTTCGCTTGCTTGCGTTGCGCGGCTAGCGTACACTTTCTCACCGCCAGAGGCTCCCTTCGGTCGCCTGGGGTCACATTGATTAATTGTATGGGAGATAACATCCCTAAACACGCCTATCCTACTGTTATACTCGATATCGCAAGAAAAATCACCAAATTTGTCATATTAAAAATTTGATGCGTATTGATGACGTCATAACAGTGATGACTCATCCTTTTTTGATGATAGTTGCATCATATGTGGGACATATTAGTATACATATTCTATTAAAATTTCAGCCTTCTTTCTCCTATAATGGCGGAGTTATTCTCGAATAACTCTGTTGCTTAACTTTTAAAAATGTGACAATGACGTCATAATTCCATGATGAGTCGACATTTTGCTCTGAGCTCAGAACAAGGCTGGATTCGGTTAACCGGCTAAACGCCGTCAATCACGGTTAACGGTTAAGAAAATCTTGAATCGGTTAGTCGATCTGCTTTATTTTCTAAATGTTAAAACTAATTTCATTGCTTTTCGATGGAGATTCATGAATATTACTTCTAAAATTTTAATAATACACTCGAACCTCTCTTAACCGGGCAGTGCCGGACCGGAGGGTCCCCGGATATCGGAGGTGCCCGAATATCGGAGGTCCGGATAAGAGAGGTGCCCGTCACTCAGAAATCTACTTGAATAGCAGTTTGTAGTGTCAAAACTGTCAATTTGTTTAATGGGTGAGAACAATATCTAGTGCCCGGAACTTAGAGGTTATCAAAATTTGAGTTCCGGAGAAGAGAGGTGATTGTAAAATAGATATTCTATAAAAGAAAAGAAATATTCCATTGCGATTGATTAAAACATTTTAAGCAGTATTTACCCTTGTATATATTAAATGTCGCAATTATCTTCCAAATTCATAATCAAAGTTCATTAAATAATATTACATGATAATGATTGCTGGAATTGTGGTTGATAATTGACTTGAAAATAGGACAATGCATATTGACTAAATGTCGAAAGGGCTGCCCGGTTGAGAGAGGTGCCCGGATATCGGAGGTCCGGATAAGAGAGGTTCGAGTGTACAATATTATTTCTATTTTTCTAACCAAATAGTATATTTCGAGACCACTGAAAATTGTAAATTTTTCAATATCAAGCTAAATATTAGTCGTCAAATCCATATTTATACTAATTAAAGTTGACATCGGTTAACCGGTTAACCGCCCTGGAGGAAACCAAAATAACCGACCCCGAACATCGGTCAACCAACCCCAGCCCTGCTCAGAACTTACTGGAGCCATAGCCAAAAGACTCGCACATGCCAAAAATTAGCTTTCCGTGCCGGCTAGTTTCTTCAATCAATTCGTTATATGTAACGAATTGAATGAAGAAACTGCAGGGCGCAGAAAGCTAATTTAGGCATTTGGGAGTGTTTTGGCTATGGCTCCACTAAGTTCTGAGCTCAGATCAAAATATCGACTCATCATGGAATTATGACGTCATTGTCACATTATTAAAAGTTATGCAATACAGTTATTCGAGCATAACTCAACCATTTAGGAGATAGAAGGCTGAAATTTTAATAGAATTCGTATACTAACATACTTCATATATGATGCAACTATCATCAAAAAATGATGACTCATCACTTTGTTATGACGTCATCATTACTCATCAAATTTGAAAAAATTGATAAATTTGGTAATTTTTCGTGCGATATCGATTAGAACAAGACAGACGTATTTAGAGATGTTATTTCTCTTATAATTAATCAATGTGACCCCAGGGGCCCAAATGGCGCCTCCGGCGGACACAAAGTGTCCGCCAGCCACGCAACGCAAACAAGCGAATATTTTTAAAATTTTAGTATGCATCTTTTATATTAAAATGCTAGGATTTTTGTTTGTTTGTCCGAATTGATTGAAGAATTGGCAAGTTGTAGAGATACAAAAATTGGCATCTAGGTGTCAAATGATGAATCTAGGATTAAGTTCGAAGATCTAAGCGAAAAGGTTGCCCTGTCCTATGGGCGTTTTGTTTTTAATCAAAATCTTCTTTTCAAAACAGTCCAGAGATTCTCGATTGGTGCGAGATCTGGACTGTTGGGTGGCCAATCGATCCGGAAGGGGACAAAATCGGACTTCCACCCCTTGGCCGTCTTGCCGATGTGCACAGGACTGCTGTCTTCCTGTAAAACCCAACTCCCGTACTTCGCGTTAGCTTCCTCAATGAGACACTCGCTATGGGTGGAAATATACACGACTTGGTTAAAATTTTCTGTAAAAATCTTGAGACACGTGGTCCCCATTAGCGAAATTCCACCCCAAAGATTGACCTTCGAAGGATGTTTGAAGGTTGGCAGATGGATCGACTGGCCCTTCTTTGTCCACACATTAACCCTTCCGGAATCGAGCCAAACTGAGCGTTCATCAGTGTAGAACGTTTTGCTCCATTCAAAGCCTTTCATTTTTGGCACCAGGCGATTATTTTGGCGATATGGAGGTCGGTGAGAGCGGGGATTCGGATAGCGGGCTCGTTCACGAAGTTTTGCCTCTTCACCTGGGCATGAATAGTACTGATGCATACTTCAGTGTTCAATCTGGGTAAAATTGAACGTCATGAGGTCCTCGGATTGCTTTTAAATATTGATGCAATCCTTCTTTTGTCATCTGGCTTGATTTTAGCCGGCCTACCAGCTCCTTTCTTGTGCTGAAGGGGTTTTGGTCTTTTATTAGAGCAAGGACACGAGATACACTCTGCTTGGGAATGTTTGTCCGCTTAGAGATATCTATACCCTTGGTAATTCTTGCATTATACAGGGTCTCTATTTGCTCTCTGCGCAGTTGTTGGGTAGGAAACATGGTTAGTTTCCGAATAATTGAGATTATCTATGAAAATCGACTACGTATTAAAAAATCAAATATACGAAATTTTTTTAAATATACGGAAATTTTTACGTTTATCTCCAGTAAAATATTTTCGTAAGTGAAATATTGATTCTGCTGGTCAATTATCAAGTACAGCAAGTATAGCTATCTAGTAACACTGATGATTAACTAGTAATACACTATACTAGTGGTTTCATACCGTTTTAAGTTAGTTTTAATATATCCCAATAATTTCCGAACACACTGTACTTGGTAAAGAAGCACTTCTTTCATTGTTATATTCAATTTAGCATTATTATCCATTGTGTGGGTAAATTTGGCAATTAACTAATAACTCTCTTACTTTACGACTGCTCGTTTCAAAATGTGTGACTTATATACATTAGTCGATATTTCAAGATTCTCAATTTATATTCGCATTTTGCTTTGATTATTTGTTTATTTCATTTCGTACACTTGTTATTGAAAGTCGCTTGAAGGCTAATTAGCTAAGTATATTGTAAGGTGAGATGAATTTCTTTACTATTTATGATTTAGGAGTCTGCTCGAGATAGTATTGCTGTTTATTTATATGATATTATATTATTGATAAATTGTTAATGCATCTAAGTTCAGATTTTTATGATGTTAAAAATTCTAGTATTGACGACCACAACTCATGATAGTTTTGTCCACGGAATGCTTCGACTTGGCTACAAAGACCTTGAATCGCTGACCCAAGCTTTGGAAAAAGGCAACAGACGTTGTGCTAAATCATTGCCTACTATAACACGGCTGTACATGCTGCCGAATCATAGTAAAAAATAAAAGTCCAGTTTTAACACAGTTAAAATTTAATTTGATCGATAAATAAAAAACCGCTTTCGATAGACATTTGTAATGTATTATTATCATATATAAACATTATATCAAAAATTTGTTATCATGTGATTCCGCAATAGGCTCTTTTTAGAGCGGAAAATGTTGCTGTTCTAACTCATATTAAACATCGTTATCTGCATTTCTAATGCTTGATTTTTTGATAGAGCAACATCTGGAAGACCTCAAGCCAAAAAAACATCCTAGTTAACTATTGAAAATAAACATGTGAATAGTATTATTCTTCTATAGGAAGTAATATCTTACGGATTAAATGGGATAATTTCTTAGTATCTACGAGCTATACTTTTCGAGTTATGGCTTAAACGAGCAATTTTTTGTTTCCATAATAACTGAGGAATGTACAAACATTCCAACTAAAACTTTCAGATTTTTTGGCTTGAGGTCTTCCTAATGTTTCTCTATTAAAAAATCAAGCATTAGAAATGCAAATAATGATGCTTAATGTGAGTTAGTACAGCAACATTTCCGCTTTAAAAAGAGCCTATTGTGGAATCACATGATGACATATCAAAGTTTTGACAGCGGAATTGGATACTCTGATATAATTTTTATATGGCAATAATGCATTTCAAATGTCTATCGGAAGCGGTTTTTGATTTATCGGTCTAATTAAAATTTTGACTGTGTTAAAACTGGACTCTTATTTTTTACTATTCGGCAGCATGTATAGCTGTGTTAGAGTAGGCCATGGCCAAATCTATTTGGGGAAAACTGTCGGTACTAATATTTGCGAAAATATAAATGATAAGCGTACCTCTCTCGACCTAAAGTAGAATAACAATAAATGCAAACTACCCCTCGTGCTTAAGGATAAAATGCAAACGAAATCAGTTAAGTTGGTTTCATTAGATACTTTGGATAATGTATTTCAGTTAGATTCTTTAAATAATGTAGAGCAGTTAGAGTCTTTAGATAATGTAGAGCAGTGAGATATTGTAGACAAGCTAATTTGCTTAGATAGTACAAATAAATTAGATCATTCAATATGTGAAGATAATTCTGAAAGGTGAGATGTATTGAAGTGTAATTCTAACAGTTTAGAGAAATTTCCTGGGCTAGTGAATTTTACTGGGTCTGAAAATGTAGTCCCATTGAGTGTAGTTAAGTTGAGTGAACTGAGTCATGTTCGTGAGAAATCTGTTAATTCCATTCGAGTCAACTTGGCTGTTTCAAGGCCTCACAATACTTGTGTGGCATGCAACATCATTTCTAGTAAGATATAATATTAGTATACTCAATCAGGAATTATTTGATGATAACTTAGTCAAATATCTTGCAACTGGTTGTGATAATCCAGAAATAATCCGCTTTTATCTAAATCTGAAGCATCCAGCTCCAGATTTAGACAAGTGCAAAAGACTTGTATTATAATAGCTTAGATAGCAATTTATGGTTTGATGCCGAATCGCATTATGGGTTCAAGAGGCCTGTGGTTAATGAGTCCGGATATTTAAGATTAACAAATCCAGATTTTTTGGAATGCGACAAGTTTATTAGCTTTATGAATAATTCATTTAAGAACTTAATTGAACTTAAAAAAAAAAAGAACTTAAGAAATTAATTAAACGTAATATTTTTATGTTAGAAATTTGGTTAGTTAACGAAAATATTTCTTTTGAAGTATTTGAATTGTTTAGTAGTTGTTACATCGCAATTTCACCCTCAAAAATGAATGCATTTTTGTTTTACGATCGATGCGGACTAGTATAATTAAAATAAAAAGTAGAGCCAAATTTGATTTATCCTCAGTACAGAGATTTTCAAATGACAATTGGAGCGAGTTATCCGGTTTACAACAATTTTGCAAAATTTATGCATTGGAGCTCACCTTAACGGATATATTCAATATTTAGCTCAGGATCATATTGTGATACATATATATACAAAATATCAAATAAATGTCATAAAATCTTCTATGAATAGAAGAGTAATATTACATTTGGATGCGACTGGATCAGTAATCCGTAAATTAGATTCTCCAAAAAAGGTTTTCTCTTATGCATTGACATTACGCCAACCTGAAGTAAGGACTAGTCCAATGCCACTGGGAGAGATGATTAGTGCTGGCCATACTGCAGCCGAGATTCCATATTTTTTGCACCAATGGTCTCTTTCTGCAAAGAAAATATTAGGCAGTGAAATAAATGTTGACACATTGAGATAGATTATAGTTCGGCGATGATTCATAGTGTTTGTAATGTTTTTCTTAAGTCTGGTTTAGATTCTTATTTGGATAAATGCTGGAATCGAGTAGAATTTGACCATCATAAGGGATTAGGTAATTTTAACGTTATATTACATTTGTGTTCATCCCATCTAATACATGGCATCTGTTTTAATATAAACAAGCGCGCTTCGCTTGCTTGCGCTGCGCGGCTGGCGGACACTTTGTGTCCGCCGGAGACTCCCTTCGGTCGCCTGGGTTCACATTGGTTAATTATAAGGGAGATAACATATCTAAATATGTCCATCTTAGTGTTATTAAAATCGATTTCACTCGAAAAATCACCAAATTTGTCAATTATAAAAATTTTGATGCGTAATGATGACGTCATAACAAAGTGATGAGTCATCATTTTTGATGAAAGTCGCATCATATGTGAGGTATGTTAGTATACAGATTCTATTAAAATTTCAGCCTTCTATCTCCAATAATGGCTGAGATATGCCCGAATAACTGTGTTGCTTAACTTTTAAAAATGTGACAATGACGTCATAATTCCATGATGAGTCGACATTTTGCTATGAACTCAGAACTTACTGGAGCCATAGCCAAAAGACTCCCACTTGCCAAAAATCAGCCTTCTGCGCCCGGCAGTTTCTTCAATCAATTCGTAACAGAGATATATATATACAAATATTAATCGAGTTTTAATAGTAAGGATAAAAAATTTAAATTAGCTAAAAATGTGTGGCAATTACTCTTGTACACTATTGGATATATGATTAAAAGTACAGAAATTCCACTTTTGACGAAGGTTTTCTCTTCACTGTGCAATGTATTTTTGTAAGTTCAGTACATATAAAGTTTGAAATATCATTTTTTGAATATAGAATCTTGTATTTGCAATAATTCTTGTGAATTAAGCGATGAAAATAGTGATTTTGAATATGATTATATTAATGATGATTCTTCTGAAAGTAGGACATATCGTGAAAAGTCCCCTTTTGGAAAATACTTTTCACACATAGTATATGAAACTTGTAGGAATATAATTTTAATGGATATTGCATCTTACTCAAAGAATAGTGACAATAAAAATAATTATTATTATTCTGAAATCATTGATTATTTGCTTACCTACTACCTCCCTAATATCCCTCTATGGAGTAGAATAATATTAGGATCTGGGAGTGATAATAAAATAATGCATTTAGTAACGCTATAGCATAAATTTGGATGCGAGTAGTAAAGGTTGGCCTTTCATATAACTTTTGAAGTTTTCAAACGATTCATTCATTTTTTTCAGTGCAGATTTGAATCGCAGAGTTATCTGTAAAACAGTATTAATAATTGAAATACTCGTATTGCAACAGATGAAATCATTTTACAAGAATGAAATCGGACACAATATGCTGACAATCCTTTAGAAACTTTTCAAATTCATTCATAAATCGTTGAACTAACTAATGAACAGACATATTTTTGAAAATTTGAAAATTGTTAAAAATTCACACCAAAACACCGGAGGAATTATATTTTTAGTAATTTTGACGCTATTTTTTTCATAATTATCTTTTTATTCCTAATATCAAAAAATATGTCTTCATTATGTTCTCCTCTCCGAGATCTATCAAAAACGGTTGAGTTTTCGCCCCTATGATGAATTTTCAAAAAGTTATCACCTTTATAATTGCTGGGAAAAAGTCTCAAAACATGGGATTTTAAAAATATTTATTAAAATCCCTCAATTTCCATTAGTTACGAGTATAACTGCTTTGGAGTATTAAATAACATGCAAATATCCTTATTCGACAACTTATAACAGTATTAACTTTAAAATATGGTACATCAAAATTTTTCACCATCAAAAGGGTGAAAAACTGGTTATTGATGATTGACCACCCAAAAATAACCACATTCGATAGTATCCGCCGGAATCCCAGATAAATAACTTCTTTGAACCATTTCAGATCATCATTTTAATGCTAAATTCGTGCTCAGCACTAAATTTCCAGCAATTTGATATATATATATTGACCATAATTGGAGAATTTTTTGGATGCTGTGCATAGCAACGGCCAGGAGTTTTTTCACATTCCTGGTCGTTGCTAGGAACCCGCAGTCAAAGAATTTCTCCAAATGTGTCCTATATGTATCAAAATGCTGGAAATTTAGTGCTGAGGACGAATTTAGCATTAAAATGATGATCTGACATAGTTCTAAAGTTATAGATATGAGACATTTCTGTTAAAAAATGTGTCCTTTTTTGGGCGACACAAGGTGGTACAAGTGGCTCTAAGTGGCGGAATATTAGCATTGAAATTCTAAAGATCGAAATTAACCCCTTTAGTGATCTAAAAATGATAAAAATGTCTTTTGGCAAATTTTTGATAAAAAACAAAATGCCCATAGGAAAGTTCAACCTTAAGTTCAACTTTAAGATTAATATTAATTTAACTTCTGAATTCTAATCTAATCAGGGCTCATTCGAAGCGTTTCGGCTCATTCTAATCTAATCAGGGTCGTCCTTTGAGATCAATGAGACAATAACCTGAATATATCAGAAACTGACTCTTTAGTTTTTATGGCAATGATTCAATGGTTAGTAGTCACTATGTCCCGATTGACCAATGGCACAATAACCAAACGCAGGCAGCCATATACAACACATTAAGGATTCATGACAATACACAGATCGGCATTTATTTTATATTACAATGGATAATAGTGCTTAAAATTGAATATAAAATTCAAAGAAGCGCTTCTTAACCAAGTTCTAGGAATAAACACAGTCTATACTTACATAATCATAGTGAAGTTGAAGTCGTAATAGGTAGGTTCGAGCCAGATCAGTGAAAAATTGAATCGATCACAGATTAACCAAATTTTAACTTATTTGCTACAAAGTTTAACAACACAAACGCCCAGATCTCCTCTACACGTTGGTATGATTAGATTTCAAATCGAATCCAAATTCATAAAGTTATTACCATTTAAGTGCGACACGGCGAATCCGCTGCTAAAGTAACACTCATGAACAATGAAAAATTGAATCCACCATAGAATCGCTAAATCTTAACTTATCGACTTCAAATTTTAACCACACAAACGTCCAGACCTAGAGCACATATGTGCCTAAGATTGATTCGATAGCTCATATACTTTTGGAGATAGATATTCAAGAAAAACCGTGACAAAAATTAAAAGGCTAGTTGCTGTTGAAGTCATCACTGGATATTTCGGGATTTGAACTGAGATTATGAAATGACCAGACCTCTTCTACACGTTGATATAATCAGATTTCAGATCGAACCTAAGTTCATAAAGTTATTAACATTTAAGTGCGACACTCGAATCTGCTGCTATAGTAGCACCTATGAGAAACGATTACCGAAAATCATTTTTTAGCATTTATCTTATATATTAAAATGCTAGGATTTTTTGTTTGTTTGTTTGTCCGAATTGATTGAAGAATTGGGAAGTCATAGAGATGTGAAAATTGGCATGTAGGTGTCAAATGATATGACTACGATTAAGTTCTAAGATCTAAGCGAAATTTTCACACCTCTGCAAAAAAATGGAAACAATTTTCCACACCTTTTCTATACAAAATAAATGACTACACTATCACAATAGAAACCATTGTACGACACTACAATAGATCGTCATTGTTATTAATACTTCAAAGCCTCAACTTATGTTTGAAATCTTAAATGTATTAATAAAATAATTATATGCATATTTTCACACCATTTGACGAATTTTGAAAAATATGCTAGAGACTAGCCTCCAACGTGTGACATGGGGTTTTTAGGAGTGTAGATTTCGAATATTACATTTTGAGATCAATATGATAATTTTTTTTTGTTTACTTTTGTTTACATTAGATACATAAAGTAAACAAATTAAAAAAATAGATTAGAGACTTGCTTTCACTTGTCTATGAGTAATAATTCGATTACATTGTTTTTTACGCTATGTACGTATATCTATTTCCTGGTGAGTTATATTGAATTTTGACGGATAGATAAAATGCATATATATTTTCGTCTGAAAGTTCATTTCACTATCAAAGTTACAACGCAAATGTGAAGGTAAAAATTTGAATATTGATACGCTATACGTCACCATGTGATTTGTATATACCTCTAATGCAATGCCTCTAATTTCTATGAAGTTAATTCCCTTGGGTATTTATTTCAATGATATTAAATTCCTATGTTAAATTCCTCGAGCATTAACCTGCTTGACATAAATTTCCAGCAGTAATATTTGTACATATTCAGGGATAACTCCTGCCATAAACATTTTCCGAAATGGAGATATGGAGTTCCCCAATCTAGATCCGTACAAAGATATCTACTCAGTTCAATTCAATTTCTCTGTACAGTTCTTGATTTCTCTTATTCTTTTGAGTTAATTATAAGTATTTGAAAAGTCCTTCCACTCGTTCGCAATATTTTTGTGTGTTAAAATGTTTTGCACAAAATCGCATTAATTTCTAATAATAATTTAGACAGGACAGCGAATATGGCCAGTTTTAGTTAGGCATCATTCATTTAAGGATTAAGAATTATCTATGAATACCGGTAATCAAATCTTTATTTCTTCATGAATTAATTGTATTGATTAGATTGTTTATTTTGTTATTGCATACTAATTTATATTTTTCTATAGATTTCTAGATGCTAGGTTAATCCTTGCTGATTCATGTTTTAGATTCATGTTTTAGATTACTTTCAGCAATTTTTTACTGAAACATTGTGTGGAACTATTCTAAATTAGTATACTACTAATGTAAATTTGAATGAATTTTTAGGGAAAAGTTAAAAAATTGCTATTTGACCGACTTCACATAGGATGAATTAAATTGATTTTTTGGTTTATTAATTGCGACAGGAGTATTCCATTCGAGTAGGGAGTCAATTGTAGACTTGTACTCCGAGGATAACAATAGATCCAAGTCGATATATAAAGCAACAATGGCTAGAGACCGATTCAAGGCATTACTTAAATATTCAAGGTTTGATGACCAAGCTACACGAATTGAGCGAAAAAAAGTGATAAACTTGCACCAATCCGTGATGTATTTGAAGAGATAAACAACTCATTTAGACAAATGTATACTCCTTGTACTTGGGTTACATACAGTAGATGAACATTAAATGCTGTATAGGGGAAAATGCTCTTCTAAGTAGTATATGCCTAGAAAGCCAGGCTGATATGGTCTAAAGGTTTGGGTATTAGCGGACGCCAAGACTTTTTACCCCTATAACTTAGAAATATATACTGGAAATTTTTCTTTAAAAATACACCCGAAGAAATCGTACTGAGATTAACATCTTTGAAATATGGGCACATTGTAGTAGGAGATAATTATTTTACTTCGATGAAACTTTCTGGGAAATTCCTAAGGGATCGAAATATTGTATATTTATAGGTACAACTCGCAAGAGGCGAAAATAAATACCACGAGATTTATACGATACGAGACCACGCTCCATTTATCCTTCAACTTTTATTACATTGATAAGCATGTCTTTGTGTCATACGTTCCAAAAAAGTTACGTTGAGTAACATCCATAAGAGAATTTCGATACCGAGCGGTTTAAAAAGAAAATCTAACATTATTGTTGATTATAATAAGGGAAAGGTGCGGGGTCGACAAACTTGATCAAGCTTTAAAAGTGTATCGTTGATACAAATCAACCCGTAGGTGGCCATGCCTAGTTATTTTTTGGACCTAATTAGGTTTGTATGTGTGGCTGCATGGACAATATATTCTATTAAATTTCCCCAATGTCCCCTGGTTAAAAGATTCAAAACTGAGAAATTTCAATAAAATATACTTCGTAACACATAACATATTAGCTTTGTTTTTATCTCAAAATAAAGTGAATTAAGGAAACTTACTCTGCAGCAACTGCCTGAACGCTCAACTCCCTGAACACTTCCTCCAACTCAATTAGTGAGCTAATTGCCTGGGAGAGGAGAGGGGTGACTTTGTTCTGGATGGAGCCCAGTTCGGGAGGGCTCCCTCTCCTCTCTCTGCTGTTCATCTTCTTTCGAGGTTGAATAGCCATCTTATTAAGAAGTTTCATAAGGGTGTGTAAATGGTTTAAGGTATTGGTGCCAAGTGGATAACTCAGACCATTGGGTAGGGCAGCCTAGACCCCATAAAAAAATAGAGGCTCCAAAGAAAATTTGAGCACCAGTTTTTTCGATAAGCTGCATCGATATTATACAACCTGTTATTAAAAAACAAGAGAACGCATAATTATACAGTAACCAGTGAGGCCATCGTTGTTTTACATATTTTGATATATTTAACAATGTTTGATTGGAAAAGTGAGAAGTATGTATGAGCTTTTTTGTAGACAATCTAAGCCTGGAAAAGAAAGAAAATGAAATTAAAAAGACTTACACATATCAAGGTGACATAATGCAGTACAAACAAATGACGTACATTATATTTTTCATCTGTAGGTGTGATATCCTGGATATTGCACGACTAGAAGAGAGAGAGAGTAAGTAGCGATTATTTGTGAGGAAAATAATAACTTGGCTCGACAAATATAGTAACAGAAATATAAAATATACTTTTATAGATGTCACAAAAGTATTTGGACACTCCAAAACTCTACAAATACATTTAAGGATGGCCTTTCCTATGGGAATTTTGTTTTTTATCAAAAATCAACCAAAAGACCTTTTTAACCATTTTTAGATACCTAAAGGGGTTCTAAACCTCAATTTCGATTTTCAGAATTTCAAAGCCAATATTTTGCAACTTATAGCCACTTGAACCACCTGGTGTCGCACAAAGAAGGACACATTTTTGTCTCATATCAATAACTTCTTTAAACAATGTCAGATCATAATTTTGATGCTAAATTCATGGTCAGCATTAAATTTCCAACAATTTGATATATATATTGGACACATTCGGAGAAATTATTTGACTGCGGGTCCCTAGCAACGACCAGGAATGTGAAAAAATTCCTGGCCGTTGCTATGCACGGACATCCAAAAGATTCTCTAACTATGGTCAATATATATATCAAAATGCTAGAAATTCAATGAGGGACACGAATTGAGGATTCAAATAATGATTTGACACGGTTAAAAAAAGTTATTGATCTGGGATTCCGGCGGACACTATTGAATGTGGCCTATTTTTAGGGGCCCAGCCATCAATAACCACTTATTCACAATTTTGACGGTAAAAATTTTTCATATACCATATTTTGAAGTTTAGTACTGCTACAAGTTATCGAATATGGATATTTGTATGCTATTTAATATTCTAAAGCAGTTATATACGGATGGATATTGAGGGGCATATATAAATATTTTTTAAAACCTATTTTCTGGGACTTTTTTTCCAGCAATTATAAAGTTGATAACTTTTGGAAAATTCAACCTAGGGGCGAAAACTCAACGGTTTCTGATAGATCTCGAAGAGTAGAACATAATGAACAGACAGAATTTTGATATTAGGAATAAAAAGAGAATTATAAAAAAAATAGTGTCAAAATTACTAAAAATAAAATACCTCGGGTGTTTTGGTGTGAATTTTTAACAATTTTCAAAATTTCAAAAATCTGTCTGTTCATTAGTTAGATTATCGATTTATGAATGAATTTGAAAAGTTTCTAAAAGATTGTAAGAATATTGTTTCATATTTTTTCCTTGTAAAATGACCGCCAACCTTAAATATTTACAGTGTCAATCAATGCACTAAGTGAAAAACAAAATATAAATGATATCTGGCATGTAGGTGTCAAATGATGAATCTAGGATTAAGTTCGAAAATCTAAGCGAAATTTTGACACCTCTGCAAAAAAAATGGAAAACAATTTTTCTCTCCTTTTCTATATAATACTATGTACGGCTTCACTCTCACAATAGAAATCATTACACGACACCATTGTAGGCTCTCATTGTTATTAATACTTTAAAGCAATAACTTATATAAATGTCTCAATTATATATTATTGTATATGGCAGTAAAAAATATTTGTATATTTTCACACGATTTGACGAATTTTTAAAATTATGCTAGAGACTAACTAACGGTTGGAATGGGGTTTTCAGGGGTGTATATTTTGAATATCATAATTTCAGATCAATAAGATAAATTATTTGTTTACTTTTGTTTACAATAGATACATAAAGTAAACAAATTACAAGATATGTTAGAAACTTGCATTCAACGGTTGACATGGGGTTTTCAGGGTGTATATTTCAAATTTCATATTTTCGGATCCATAATAAGGTTGGCCTTTCCCATGGGCATTTTGTTTTTTATCAAAAAATTGCCAAAAGTCCTTTTTAATCCTTTTTAGATACATAAAGGGGTTCTAAACATTAATTTCGGTTTTTAGAATTTCAATGCTAATATTTCGCCACTTAGAGCCACTTGTCCCTCCTGTTGTCGCCTAAAAAAGGACACATTTTTGAAACGAAAAGTCTCTTATCCATAGCTTCTTTGAATCATGTTAGATCATCATTTTAATGGTAAATTCGTGCTCAGCACTAAATTTCCAGCAATTTGATATATGTATATATTGGACATACTTGGAGAAATTCTTTGGCTGCGGGTTCCTAGCAACGGCCAGGAATGTGAAAGAATTCCTGGCCGTTGCTATGCACGGACATCCAAAAAATTCTCCAAATGTGGTCAATATATATATCAAATTCCTGGAAATTTAGTCCTGAGCACGAATTTAACAAATTAAAATGATGATCTTACATGATTCAAAGAAGTTATTGATCTCGGATTCCGGCGGATACTATCGAATGTGGTTATTTTTGGGTGACCGGTCAGCAATGACCAGTTTTTTACACTTTTGATGGAGAAAAAGATTGATATACCATATTTTGAAGCTAAGTACTGCTATAAGTTGTGAATAAGGATATTTACATGTTATTTAATATTCCAACGCAGTTAAAACTAATGGGAATTGAGGGACATATATAAATATTTTCTAAATACTGTTTTCTGAGACTTCTTTTTCAGCAATTATAAAGGTGATAACTTTTTGTAAATTCTACATAGGGGCGAAAACTTAACGGTTTCTGATAGATCTCGAAGAGTAGAACATAATGAACAGACAGATTTTTGATCATACAAATAAAAAGAGAATTATGAAAAAAATAGTGTCAAAATTAGTAGAAATAAAATTCCTCGAGTGTTTTGGTGTGAATTTTTCACAATTTCAAAAATCTGTCTCTTCATTAGTTAGATCATCGATTTATGAATCAATTTGAAAAGTTTCTAAAGGATTCTCAGCATATTGTGTCCGATTTCTTCCTTGTAAAATGACTAAATTTTAAAA
This sequence comes from Aphrocallistes beatrix, assembly GCA_963281255.1. Lineage (NCBI taxonomy): Eukaryota > Metazoa > Porifera > Hexactinellida > Sceptrulophora > Aphrocallistidae > Aphrocallistes > Aphrocallistes beatrix. The sequence continues at coordinate 4,985,848 of OY725489.1, forward strand.
AAAACTTTTTTATCCGTTGAATTATTTCAATTATTAACGCTTCCGTATACATCCATTGTATGACGTATGAATGGAAAAGTGGTTTGTGCTCAATTATTATCATAAACTGTGATATATGTCAACTCGGGTATATCAATATAGTTAAAATGAGCGTCTAACATCAGTGACACCACTATTTGAACCCGATGTATTTTTAAAATTTCAAAATCTCCGTTGCTATAGGTAATAATACTTCAACTTTCCTCGAATTCAACTATTTGGTATCTTAAGAAACTTCATTTGACATCGGATATCTCTTAATTGATATATATCCTTAATTTCGACCGAGCGTTTTTCGTTAAAAAGTGCAAATTTTTACATTGCCACCTGATTTACTGAATTTATTCAAAATTTAGTATATTTTTTGACTTTTTTTTTTACGTATTCATCTAAAACTTTGAAGAGGGTAATCAATTTGAAAATCTGTACGGTAATATTTAAAGCATTAGGCTTAGAGCTTATATTATGGTAACATAAAGCTTATAGAATGAACCAATTCTGAGAACGAAATTATAAAAGTTTGTGAGGATTGTCATTTTAACTATAAGTGAAGACCGCATACAACACTAAGTCATTTATTCATGGTTCAAAACAATATTAAATTTATATCCACAATCTAAATTCATTATGATCAATTTTGGAATTGATTGAAATATATATATATATATTGCAGTTCAATAATCAATCCAATATGTTATTATATCTGAAAATTTCATATATCTGAAAATTTCAAACTTTTCAACTAATTATTCTGCACGAAAAAGTCAGAATTGTGAAAAATAAACATGTAAGCATTTACCACAAAATTTTCGGACTCTTACATTCTGATCCATGGTACAATTAAAATCAGTAAAAAGTGAATACAAACTTCTAATGCGAATATTGTTATCCATAGTTTAAGGTATGGTTCCATTGAGTTCAGACACCAAAGACGAAAATGTTGAAAGACCACGAGATTGAGACGTCATTGCCACGTCTATATAATTAGAAATTTCAGTTTTGCACACTCAGCCAATTTAGGCCATTGAAAGCTGAGAATAAAACAATAGTAGGTGTAAATCAACATGCCCAGAATCATATACTACCATCCATAAATCAGTCCGCAAGTTAGGCCTGCCTCCCCAGATGAGCGAAGACCCCATGAGTTGCGATTTGCAAGTCAGGACTGATAAATAATAGGGCAGATATTGTTATTTATATTCATTGCTTGAGCCTACAATTGCATCGACATGTGTGATCTAGCCCTTCCTTCCAGGTGATGAGATAATATAGGAAATATCATCAGCAATTCTCAGAAAGGTGAAGTGTATATAAGAACGCAATAGATAGTTCATGAATATTACTGAGAAGCATTCCAATATTGTAAAACTATCGTTTTATATCTAAAATTTGACATTTGAAAAAAGTATGAATAAACGTAATACAATTTGAGTGCAGCAATAGTAGGGAGATGATTTTATAAAATGGACCATATGTATGATCGTCCGTATGTATGATAAATCGTCCGTATGTATGATAAATTGGAACTTAATAGTAGAAATGTAACTAATCCTCCGTAAATTCCTGATCGGTTCCACTAAGTTTGGTTACTGAGGTCAGGACTGTATCAACCCATTTTGAGTTAGCAAAATCATATCAATGAGTTGATTATAGCCGTCATATGAAAATGAATTGTTGAAACAAGTTCATTTAGTACAAATGAATCATTCCCAAAATGAGTGGGCTGTAGACAACTCATTTTTTTAAAGAGTTGAATGGGTTGCTGTGGTCAAGGAATTTCCATGAAAAATGACTTGTTTTTGCTAATTGGGTTGATACAGCCCTGATTGAGATAATCTGGAATGGCGTATTCCGTAAATTAGGCAATTACAATTAGAATTCCGGAAAGTTTCCGTCAAGTTCCACAAATTAGGGACTCAGATTTCAAATAAAATTGACAATTTGGTGATTTTTCCAGTGATGTAGATTATAACAGTAAGACAGACATGTTTAGAGTGATTATCAACCTTATAATTAACCAGTGTGAACCCAGGCGCCCAAATGGTGCGTCTGGCAAACACAAAGTGTCCGCAAGGAAGCGAAGCGTGCTTATGTTTCTGTAAGTTAAAATGCAAGCCATCAAGTTCTAAACCTTCAAACCGGTTGCTACGTTTTAGGCATTATACGCATTGAAATTAATAACAAACGCTAGTTTAGTCTAAAAATAGATATATTACATCTATAGAACATGTCTAAATTTAGCAACACTCATACACAGACACACAACGTACAATTACAACTGCAAATGGATAGCTATTAAATAGAGATAAATACGATAAATTTGCTCAAATTACGCATCCAGAAGAAGTAAAATAATAAAAGTCATTCTACAAAATAAATCTGAAAATGTCTAATAAAATGTTGGGGAAAATGAGTACATATCAACGTGCATGTAACATCTTCTCTAGTGATGGTATCCAGTTCGTGCCAGGAAAATTACGAATTGGGGAGTGCAACCAAAACATAATAATTGAGAAGAGAGCCGGCCAAAAGAATATTCACTTGTGCAGAGACGTCATCGAACACATCTGGAGTGGAGGCGAGAGTAAACAGCTCCAGCTTACATTCCGAACAGAACGAAATACATTGACTACCCATATCCGTCGTAGACGCCATCATTCTGATTATTGGCTAGACATCTTCGCGTCCTACAATGATGAACAATTCATGCAAGAATTTGGATGTGACCAGTTTCATGCATACAAAGAGCATGTTAAACAATATGGTAAAGCATTCCGGTGGAATCCACCGAAGCTAACATTCGAGCAAAGGGAAGAAAAATTCAAGCAACAGTATTTGCCAGCAGATATAATGCTCGACTATCCACAATTAGAGATACTCACTTACTTGGAGTAGATTTTGTATGTCTGTAACAATCATGTGATTCATTGCTATTACTTTACAACTATTAGTACATAGTATAACTATTATAATAATAAAGTACTTGTTGATAAATTAGTAATAATATCACTAGACGTACATAACACCATTTGTCTATATTATTATATTGGATCTACGTATGATCCTATGTGATATTGTAGCACACTTCTAAAATGAGTGCTGGAGTCCAGGCCTGGCGCTAGTGGCATGCACAGACCTGAGTAGAAAAGATATCACTAATTTCCCTGGATTTTCCATGGAATTCGCATTTTAAATCTAGAACATTTTTGAGAGGAGCTTGTAAGTATACTCGAGTGGTTGGTTATACGGGAGGGTTGATTTGAAATTAGTTGATGTATCACACAGTAATACTCAACATATTATCTAGAATAAGAAATAAAATAGTCTATTGATTGCAGATAGAAGATAATTGATGAATACTACAAGCGATAAAAACCATTTTTGGGTTAAACTTTCAAAGTCAATTTACGAGATTTAATAAATGGGGGAGGGGGGCTAGAAAAAAACATTAATTAATAAGCGGGGGTCAGTTTATTCGGACACCTAGAGTAGACCCATCAGATATTTGCAGCCACAAATGCGACAAATGACTTTGAATACTCGTCTTATTCGGCAAACTTAGCCCTCTAGCAACATCATAGCAGCATAGGAATGTAACAACATTCCATTCTTAAAACTTGTTTGAACCCTATCGAGTGATCCTTCTTGCGACTTCCGCTCGGTCTAAATTTGACAATGATTTGTGAATAGGGTATTTCGTCCGAATAGTAAGATTGCAATGATTTGTATTGATCCACAGGCACAGGGTCGAGAGACTTTCTCAGAATAAATGTCGTCTATTTCAAATTCATCCCTTTTGGTCTACGTAATCACCACAAAAAGCATGCTAAACATGTCCAACCGTGCTCATTTCCCCAAACAATGATCAAAAGTCACTAGACCACAAATGGCTACAAATTTAGCCGTTTACAAATATAATCAACAAAAATAGATAGATAAATATCCTTGATGGTGTTTGGATTAACAGTACTTTCAACATATTTTATGCCAGCGGTTCCCAAACTGGGTGCATGAACCCCCTAGCGGTGCACGGGACAAGGATCAGAACTGAATATTGAGCATTTTTAACAGAATTATTTTTGAAGTTATATGCACATTACTCCTAGATCTTGGCATAGGTCCTGGGGTGCACAAAATAATTTTTAGGTGTCAGGAGGTGCACGAGGTAAAAGGGGTTGGGAACCACTGTTTTATGCGAACAAAAAGGTTCTTTACCGACCACATAAGGGTGCGCGTTATTGGGAGGTGCCCCATTCAAGGCTCCATTTTCCATCCCAGACAACAATATGTCACAATAGCAATGTGCACACATAACAGTAGATATGTAAGCACGTTACAACCAAGTGCAATTGGAATTTAGCTTAGTAAGAAATTGAGAAATGCAAACACCATCCATAATTGGCAAAATTCTAAAAATATCAACATGTGCATGTGCACTGTACATGGCTAGCTATATTTAGAATTCTGTCACCACAATACAAGAAACTAGTTCTATTATTAGCATGTGAGGTGGAACTATTATGCGCACTACAACTGTAGTTAATTTTAACGTTGTTACACCAAATCAATATAAGTATGGAAATAATTAATGTCATAACTAATTCAAAAAATGTCTTCTTCAGAACAAGAAACTATTTCTACATTTCGAAGCGCAGATCTCCCGAAGGTTTGCATTCCGGCTGATTTTGAATCTAGCATGGAGTCAAGTGGGTCTGACAATGAAGGTGATTTCATATTCAAAGTCCCAACAATCCCAACTGAATTAACACCAGCTACATCCACGCCTACTGAGCTCGGATCTACTCTCTCTCTCAAGTAGCCCTCTCTTCGCAGACATCCGAAGAATCGGATAACACGGCACCAGCTACCCCAGTTCATACCAAAAAGCAGCGAGGACATAAACTCAACACTGGGAGGTTTCGGAAGGGTAGTCAAAAGAAAATCTACTTTCACACCATCTACCACGAAGCGATTACCCCTTCATACTAGCACTCCGAAATCTAAAACACTATTACAGCAAGTGAAGTTTCCTCAGCCCAATAAACGCCTCAGTATTATGGTACAGAAGGATGGAGCACAATCATTTCGTGATCTCTACGTTCCTCATGGCTCGCAAATAATTGATATCGATATACTGAGTACGGTATTTTCCCTATTCAGATGCACTGAGGCACACTGCACTGGTAAATTGAATCTGTATCAATACGCTTTTCGTGATGGGTTACAATCATATCTCTTGTTGAAATGCAGTCGCAGCCATCTTGTGCTTGCTGAATTTCCCACATCCTGTCCGGTTGGAATGAAACCTAATGAAGCCGTGAACGATTCTCAAATGCTTTGCCGGAAAAAGTCGGAAGTCAACGTTAGAGCTTTACTAGCAGCACACTGTACTTCCATGAGCTGGAGTGATTTTCTACTGACCTGCAATCTCCTTGATATACAAAATACCTGGCATAGAATGTCCAAGTCTCTACTCGCGCAATTGGTCCTTTCTACAGATAAAATATGCCAGCAATCCATGTCCATGACAGTAAAAGAAGTGAGAACCAAAGCTGAGTCATCTAACATTCCTGGTTGCAAGGTATGCGCGGTGAGTTTTGATTGATCTTGGCACAGGCGCGGGCATTTTAGTAATCAAGGATTCGCCGGGGCTATTGAAGTCAAAACGGGGAAAGTCCTTGACTACGTCCTTTACGAACGCGTGTGTAACAAATGTATCAGATGGACGGAAGAACGTAAGAAAGAAAACCCAGAGGAATACAGCGAATACTGGGAGAAACATTCGAGCGAATGCCCAGCTAACTTCTCTGGAACAAGTCAGGCGATGGAATCTTCTGGTGCAATAGAAATCTGGGGTAGATCAGTTGACAAGCATTCTCTAGCCTATACTACATATGTGGGAGATGGGGACTCAAGCTCTTTCAAAAGGTTGGAACAAAATAATCCTTACAAAGGAATGGAAGTTATCCGGAAAGAGGAATGTCTTGGGGACACGCAAAAACGATTAAAGAAACACCTCAAAAAGAAGACAACTACGAAAACAATGCCCTCCAAGCCAATACCCGCATCAAAAGTCGAGAGAATTGCTCATCTATACGCTCTTGTTATTGGCAAGAACAGAGGCAGAACACCACTAGACATTCAAAACGCCCTTTACACACTGATGAATCATTTGTTCGAGGAGCACGATCGTTGCCCACACTCAAAAGAATCCTGGTGTTACTTTCAAAAGGGTCTCGCAATTTCAGCTGAGAATGCCTCTCATCCACCTCCCATACTCCGACAACCCTATCTGAATAAAGACGAGTATTCGCGCCTGGAAGATGTTTTCAAGAAATTTGCAAGCATTGAAATGTGTTCCGCTCTGACAATGGGATTAACACAGAACTGTAATGAGTCGCTACATTCAGTTGTATGGCATAATGCTCCAAAGACAAAACGTGTAGGACAAAAGTCACTTCAAGCCGCTGCTGCTATTGCTGTGTGCACTTTCAATGAAGGTTCAATGATGCTCGCAGCTATTCTGTCAGATCAACAAGTACAATGTAGCCGTATATATATATTATCCCTTGAACACCTAGCATCGGTGGATAAAGAAAGGAACCGCTGTAAACTTAAAGCCGTTATGGCTACGCACTCAAAAGAGGCGTCGGAGAGTTCTCAAATCCCAATTCATTGCAGCCGAATCCTCCAGGCGTAGACGTTAAAAGGATACTACGACCTATAAATCTGGAGGTTTTGGTACTGAGCTCTCATCTGTTGCCATGAAAGAATTACCTTCCACGAGTGTTAACCCTGATGACTCTGAAACAGTTTGCGAGGAATGTGAACAACACGACTGCCCAACCGGGGGAAAGAGGGCGAATGATGACTGGTTAGGTTGTGAGTTCTGCCTGAGATGGTTTCACTGTGGATGCGTCAATACCAGTCTAAAGGAAGTGGGAGATGATCCTTATATCTGTAGGAAATGTGACTTGGAATTTGAGTCCTGTGTAGGAGCTGTATAACTATTGTTTCTGTAGTAGCATGCCACCATTAGAATAGTATGATATACTTGTTTGCTCATTTGTACTATAATAAATATCTATGCATCAATCTAGCCAACGGAATTTGAAACTGCGTCACTAATATTAAAAATAATGGTCGACATACCGATAGAAAAGCACCACAAAAACAGTCAATAATAGTTTCGAAATTGGAAAAATACAGTCAGGTTCGCATATCGTTATGAATCCCATGGGGGCCCAAAATATTTTCACAATAGAGAGAGTCATACACAATAAGCGAAATCAAAATAATAGAAATTCTATAGAACCGGTCAAATTGGGACCCAGAGGATTTGTTCATAATAAGCGACTCTGAATGTACATATTGATATATGTATGCTATTACACCATTCAATTTTGATATCAACATTTTACAAGTGCGAATATCTAAATCTACTTTTACTAAATTACAATACAGGCTTATTAGCCGTTGAGATTTCTTTTCTAGCAGAAAATACACGTCTACACAAAAAGGTGTGAAAATATGATTAAATTTTATGATATGATAAGCAGACGTGCGTTCAACACCGTCCATACAATAAAGAATCTCCTATAATAGGGGCTGCACTAGAAATGAGAATTCTCAAAACAATACAAGTGCATCACAACAGCAGGAGGCCGCAGGGGGGAGGGGAATATTGTGATTTTTGTGATTTTCCTGTACAGAATTCAATCATTTTAGAAAGCAACATCAGAATGTATTTGTGGAAACGACTATCTCTAAGATTGGAATTTGGGATTTTTTCAGTACACATAGCAATAGTTTTATTAATAAATTACACTTACGTTCTTGCTAGTAGGTGAAGTAGGCAAGTAACAGGTGTCCAAGACATAAAGTGATCGCTTTCATTTAGTTGTCTGGACCATAGCAAATTGAGACAGCGAATTAGCTAATTGTTGAATCCTGGTGACAGAGAAATATTACAACTATATACTATCTACAGATCTATTTATGTGTACGTATACAGGGTGTCCCAAAAGTTCTGCAACAAATGTTGCTGATGCATTAATACATAGATAAATAGATCGAATATCCGATACCTATTTTCAATCAAAAATAGGGAGGATTATCTTAATTATTTTGCATTCCCAATGGCCTGCTTTTCTCAATTTATTTGCAATGCTGGATCATATATATCGTTGTCTAGTAAAGAATATTTTTTATCTCAATAAAAAAACTCATATCCATGGTACATTTGACGTCTATACTTAAAATACTCGCGTTCTTATAGAAGATTTCCGTTACATAAATCAAAAGTAATAATGTTATTTTAGTATTATGAATCAATTACAGAATATAGAAGTGATTAATGTAATATTTCATCAGAAAAATAGTGATCTTCAAACTTTACATTTTTGAGCTCCAAATTTTGGAGTAATTGGTATGTAATTATTCATAATTTTATAAGAAATGTTTTTTGCGTAATAGGTTGAGCTCATTTCTATGCTAGAAGGGTGTTAGATTTCATTTATGGAGGCTAATTTGGAATACAATCAAGTGATCTTAGTCAAATTAACAAAGTAAAATTAGTTGTTGCAGAACTTTTGGGACACCCTATATACATAAAATATATAATTTTAAGTTACGCACATATGTTAAAAATAGGCATTGAAGTGGCGTAAACCAAGTTCAAATGGGAGATTTTCATTCTGGATTTTCTAATTTTCAACCTCAACTCGGAAATTTGGAAAAACATGGAACCAGGAACACATGGTTGTGAAACAAGACTCCCCAATAAAGCCCATTTCGAATGAATACAGTAGACATTAGATCCTTGTATAAATGTAATGCCGATTCTTGGTAAAACTCGATCAGGTATATACTTTTTAGCCTCAAATCGCATGTGCGTATGTACGTTTACTTTCAATACGATCTTATTACCAAAGGTTTCTGTATAATATATTAATTAGAAAAATTAATAAGTGACTAATTTGAATGCGTATTATTCGAATCTGTAATCCAATTAGCTATATCCCATACCGTTTAGAAGTAACCGTCTTCATGAATAGACACATTTTAGCATTATTTGTATGGGAAAGAATCAAGTGTTGAAATACTTTTGTCCGCTTAGTGTATATGGCTCAAATTGGTCCAAATTAGTTCAATATCATTTCCAATAACGAGTGAAGTACGACGTTCCATATTGATCATGACAACTACTATACTAGGAGTTGCAGTAAAATATAAAATTTATTGCTTAATTTAGAAGATTAAAACTCACATTCTTCCCCTCCTCCTCCCCTCTGCCCCCGCCTCTAACGCCCCCGCTTCTGCCCCTGCTTCTAACGCCCCCGCTTCTTCCCCCGCCTCTAACGCTCCGCTTCTTCCCCCGCCTCTAACGCCCCCGCTTCTTCCCCCGCTTCTGCCCCTGCTTCTAACGCCCCCGCTTCTTCCCCCGCCTCTGACGCCCCGCTTCTTCCCCCGCATCTAACGCCCCCGCTTCTTCCTCCGCCTCTAACGGCCCCGCTTCTGCCCCTGCTTTTAACGCCCCCGCTTCTTCCCCCGCCTCTAACGCCCCCGCTTTTTTCCCCCGCCTCTAACGCCCCGCTTCTTCCCCCGCCTCTAACGCCGCCGCTTCTGCTCCTGCTTCTAACGCCCCCGCTTTTTCCCCCCGCCTCTAACGCCGCCGCTTCTGCCTCTGCTTCTGACGCCCCCGCCTCTGCCCCGCTTCTGCCCCCACCTCCAATGCCCCCACCACCTCTCCTGCCTCCCTCCCTCTCAAGAATCTGTTTCTAGATTTAAAATAAATATTTAATACTGAATAGCAAGCAAATAAATTGCTATCTACTGAACACTCGTTTCTAATAGTTTTAATAATTAGTAACTTTCCAAGGAACCAAAGTGTTCGGATAACCGAGGATATGCACTGTCTTGATCCAAGAGAAGTATACTAATTAAAATTAGTGATGAGGCTAACAAAATATTTGAAATATTTTATATTTGTTCTGGCCTTATATTATATATTTACATGTTTTTTCATTGGTAAGAGAGATCCACAGCGATCTCTGAACCTAATTCTGTATCCCCTACCATCTAACTACAACACCTTTTACCTGCATCCTGACTGCCTTCTGAATGGCAGTAGCAGTAAGCTCGTAACTCTAGCTACCTCCTTCATTGCAACTTCAGATCGTCTTTCCGACCTAGAGAAGCTGCACCGCCACAACGCACAGCTCAACTTTCTCCGAACGACTCAGTTCCCGTCTCTCCTGCCTTCGTCAACTTCGTCATATTCACAGATGATTCAGAATGGGTTCGGCTGATCAGAGCTGAGTACCAGTGTCACTTCCTGTCCCATACCCCCAACCCCGACCCCCTCGCCCCCTCTCCTCCGAGACTTGCTCCAGGCGGTGGACTGGTTTCTCCATTTGTTATTAGTCAAAAAACTTCTATCAAAAGTAATTAATCACTTGACCATTGGGAGGGTGTGAGAAGCTCCATGGGGAGGCGAATAATTTTGGTGGAAGAAATCCCCTTGTGGAGTTGAAGGTGTTGGGTTATAGACACCGGGGGCTGTGAATACCCCAAGTGGCTGGTTGTGTATCTGGCCGGTTTGGCCGGAGAGTTTCGCACGGCTGGAGTGCGTCCTGCAGATAGAGGGGGACGTGCTGCAGTCACATTTTCTCACTCCCACTGTAATTTCAAATGAAAGGAACATAAATTTCAATTATGGTATCAATGTTCGTTACTAGACCAGGCTTGGAGTACAGTTTACCTCTAAACAGTACAGGGAGCTCCGATTCATCCAAAATGCAGATATCAGATGTATAAATAAATGATCTACATATATCATTGCCGACTCAAAGCCAAATAATCTACAATCAATTAGTTAGAAATAATATTGATCTCTCACATGTGAAGCATTTTGGACCATGGATAAGAACAATTGGCTTTGGAAAGTATTTTACTTTATCATCATTCGTCATTGGACCATGGATAAATGACTTAAATTATATTTCCCGCTTCTGTATCTGAATGATCTTTTCATTCATTATTAGTATAAATAAATATAATGAAGATTTAACTCCAAACCCCTTGTAAATCGTTAAGGACTCCTTTTCTAACCTTCCTGTAAAAAGAAAATAAACTTGAAAATTTGAAAAGAAATTCTTTATATACAAATAGTAGTAGTATACGGGAGCGTTAATGCAGTTTTGCAGATAACTCTGCGATTCAAATCTGCACTGAAATAATTTAATGAATCGGTTGAAAAACTCAAAAGTTAGCTATCATAGGTAAGGCCAACCTTAAAAAAATTCGTTGACTTTTTTTTGTTTACAATATATATATAAAGGAAAAAAATTCCAAAAATAATTTAGTTTGAGTAACTCCAGGCGGTGCAGGGTGACTCTGCGGACACGAAGTGTCCGCAAGCCGCGCCGCAGCAACCGAAGCGCGCTTGTTATACTTCATACCCGTAGATTATCGAAAAGTTGCGATATCGCGGATGTCTCCAATCATTTTCAATGGGAAAGAGGCTATAAAGTTGTACCACTGTGGTACATTTCGGTAGTCCTAGGTATTATAAACAGCAAATTTGGCTGCAGATTCATTCTCATCACATCAAAATTTCTAACCTTTATGCTTTTATGTGATTTATTTATTCTACGTCTGGGTTAAATATTTCAACACTGTTACCATGTACCACATGTTATACTACGTCATTACCACTTTATATACAGATGTTATTAGCATTAGATGGCCTAAAACATCAGGTGACCAGTTTAAATCTACTCTCTAGCATATTTCTGAGATTTAATTACTCTACGTGTCAATTGTAAACAAATTAAACATGATTTTTATCATAAAGTTTCGAGAATATGGTATTCGATTGGAATCCATAAAATCCTAGGTTATCCGTTGAAAGCCAGTCCATAGTACATTTTTCAAAATTCGTCAAAAGGTATGAAAATATATACATAAAGATGTAGAAATATACACAATCATTTTATTGCTATACAGTATAAAGAATATGTGTATGAGATATTGCTTAAATGATTATTATTGTCTTCACTCTCTAGAATTAAAAAATATTAATACTTTATTCGGAACATATTTTAGAATACGATTCGCCATTCTCTGAAATGTCCTTTCGGTGTCAAGATATATGATGTGTGAAGGTCAAAATTCTTTTTGTTTAACCTGTACTTGTAGTATTTCAGTTCTCGATAATAATTTACATTACTGAAATAACTAATGCAATAAATAAGATAATTCCCAACCTGTGATTGCGTACTCTGCCATCATTGGTAGATTCCAGCTCCATTGCATGCGTCGCAACTGGATTGGCAATCGTGTGAAATACGTGGCTGTCTTAGGATGGCTTTTGTCTTGCCACAGGTTTTGTTGGTTCTCTTGCATTTGCTCACTGCCAGAGTCAAGTCATGAACTAGATATTTTACTGGACATAAGATTATGCGCTCAGGGGGAATGGAATGTGAATGTACATATAATGTGGCAGTCGAATTTAGCAAATTAAAATTAAAATTAAAACAAATAAAAATTAAAACAGCGAGCATGTAAACGATAATAAAAAGAACCCAAGTTAAATATTAAAATTAAGCTCCATGGTCTCAAATATCACGCTAACTTCTGGTAACGGGTGTTAAATCCAGAACAAGATTCGTATTACATAGTGTGAAATGAATAATTAAATTTTAAATCAAGATTATACAAAAATGGCTCGTCATAGAAAAATCTACAACTGTAGAAGGTGTGTTAAAATTGTCTTATGTATACCTTATGCGTAAAGAAATGATAGGGTTGCATTCAGGAATTCTTAGTTATTGTTCGTCTGGACTCCAAAAGGTGTCTCAATGTGTCGCCAAATATCAGATCAAAAATCGTACAGTATCCGACCTTATCTGCCGGTAAACAGGTCACACCTTTTGTCAAACTTCATTCTTCTTGCACTTTGATATTCCCGAAAAAGCCGCTATGGAGGAAAATAAATGTAAGGAAACAGTCATCTCAAAAGTTGGCCACTATACGTACATAGTATAGTCGGCAAACTAAAAATGGAACAATTCAAAATAAATCACTACTTGAACCATCTATTTTCATGTTATTGACAGTATAAGAATAAATAAAAGTAAGTAATATAAGTAATATCATAGCCTACTGCAGGGCTGTTATCAACTCATTTTGAGTTGGTAAAATCAAATCATTTTTCTGAATTAGTTGAATGAGTTGGCAGTGGTCAAATGAATGAGTTGAATGAGTTGATAGCTCACTGAAATGAGTTGGTTGAATCAACTCCTTTCAAATGAGTTGGTTCAAGACCTGAGATGTGAATGGATTAATACGAAATTTATCATATTGGTCACATTTGGTAATTTGTCGAATATCTGTAAATCATTGAATTTAGACAAATAGATTATATTATCACTTAATAGGAAATAATCTATTGGCTATCAAATTGGTAATTTGTCGAATATCTGTAAACCATTGAATTTAGACAAATAGATTATATTATCACTTAATAGGAAATAATATATTGGCTATCAAATGGAATTACATTTGAATGTCTAGCTTTTGCGATTTTCAAGATATGATCTCAACTGACCAAAACACGTTTCCATAGCAACACTGGAATGTAGCAACATTCCCTGAAAAATTCCAAATATTTCGTATTATTCCATTCACATCTCAGTTCGATGCAAAAGATATTATAATAAAAACACTTAGAAGGGCCCCTAAACGGCCTCTGAAAATCACCAAATTTGTCACAAATACACCTTATTGCGCCACCATATGATGACGAATCTAAATTCTAACGGATGTGGGTACTTTGACACCATATTTATATATGCTGGTAGTACATTTCTAAGCTCTATTGTGCTTTGTTAATGATTTAAGGCAGCTCATGTATTAGTTCAACCATCTTCTACCGCATCCCTAGTCCCAAATCCGCAAGTTACTGTGAGGCCTTATATACAGTAAGCTATGGTAATATATTTATTTAATGCCACTTTTACCTGGAGTCTTTTCTATTTATAGTCTGGACCCAAATGTATATGGCTTCCCCGCCCAAAATGGCTTAAACAGGAAATGGCGCGACACATTCCTGGTATAGGCGGAGTTAATTAAAGATTCCAGAGTTCCAGAGCTAGATACGTAAAGAAAGTAAAATATGCAAGAACACGAATCTTGAAGATGATGATGATAACATTGTTATGACTAGTAATCATGAAAACAAGCATGAGAAAAACGTTTGATCGCATTGTGCAACAATTGTGCACAGGCATTCGTGAGGCGATTAGTCCATCACCGGAGTCAACAAATAGACCGCTCAACTTGGGGACCATAAATCAGCTTTGTGGGTTGTTCCCAGCATCTCAATCTTAACGTTTTCGCAAATCCTCGACTTAAGGCGCAATTTTTCCAGCGCCCTTTACTCGTAACAAGCGCGCTTCGCTTGCTTGCGCTGCGCGGCTGGCGGACACTTTGTGTCCGCCAGAGGCACCCTTCGGTCGCCTGGAGGTGACATTGGTTAATTATAAGGGAGATATAAATGTGACAATGACGTCATAATTCCATGATGAGTCGACATTTTGCTCTGAACTCAGAACTTACTGGAGCCATAGCCAAAAGACTCCCACATGCCAAAAATCAGCCTTCTGCGCCCGGCCGTTTCTTCAATCAATTCGTTACAGATATATATATATATATATATATATACAATCATCGAGTTTTAATAGTAAGGATACTGACTTAACAAACCATATCAAAATTTAGACCGCACATTTATTACTTTATTTATGTATCAATTCTAACTGTATACGTATAGGGACCAAACCAAAAAGTTATTGTATAGAAAGTCCAGCTTCCTGATGGGAGTGAAGTATTTCGTCAATGTCCGCTCAAGTCAAAAGTGCCTAATATTATCTTATTATACCATGACTTTCATCACCCTGGGATAAACGCCACATTGACCGATATCCGGTTAGAATACTCTTGGATTGGAATGTATGAAGAGGTTAAGAATTACGTGAGTATAATTATATAATTTTGAATTCTACTTGTTAATAATCGCTTACTTTAACTTATGTTAACGACATTGTGTATTTACATTTCTTAGGTAAAAACTTGTGACACCTGCCGCACCAAATCCTAAGCCGAACCGTCTTCTCTAACCTATTCCCCCACCAGAAAGGCCATGGCGCATATTGGGATAGACTTAATATGTAATCTACGAGTACCTAATATAATTTCATTAATTAGTCTTTATCGCGGCAGGATAGAGAATGCTGTTGATTTCGCAGGAACTTCAAAATCCAAATCTAAAACATCTTTTCCTACTCATCCAGAGTCTACAGTTCGATGAACTTCGTGACTACATCGCAAGATTGATCAATATTTCAGTGACATATGATCATTGATTATCACAATTTGGGATTTGTAATGATGTTTATTCGGCTACACTCCAATGCTATAGAGTTGTTGTGCTTCCTTTACCGTAACACCTCAACTTGGCAGCTTAAATAATACCACATCTACATTACAAACCTTCATTATTAACAAGATGATACCTACGAAGTGTAAAAAATGTCAATCGACTGAATCGAACTGCTCTCAGGATATTTCCAAGCAATACCCTCAATTTTCATTGTAGAACTGGGTCATCTCATTCAACTTAACTGTGCAATTAAGTCGAATGACATTGATGAGACTATCTATATCACTGATAAAGAACAGACTCTATGCTACGAATTAGCCGGATTCACACTGTCAATGGGGAACCACTTCTTTTTGATAATTCTCCTAAATGGTGTTTGGTATAAATATGATGACATGTTATCAATTAAACTAACAGAATGACAAAGAACGCAAGTTTAGGAAAATTGAACTCAATTTTCTATGTCTTAAATTAGCATGAATATTATTTGTCATTAGAATAATGTATGTATTAACAATTGCGTATGCATGCTTACTGGCCATTACAGGGTGGCTTTTAAGTTCTGTCCCAAGCTTTATTAGGTATAAAATTTCTTAAACTCAAACAATCTTAGTTATTAAGGTCTTTAGAGATTGTAATTCGAATATTCTCAATGATTTTATAAGATTTTCGAGTTTAAGAACTGGAACTGTGTTTTGTATGGTGAGTTTTGTGAAAAAAATATGTGTCCTGGAACGCAGCGAAAATCGAGAATCAGGGCCACTGCTTCTGTAAAAAATGTCTCGATAATCGATTTTTCATGACGATTTAGCACCAGATACCTTCCATTCACCATTGAAATATTTCACAAATCCATTGAATTCATTATCAGAAACGAGATAAAGTTATTGTTTCACGACTTCAAATTAGGTACATTATTTACAAAATCACCCAAAATGGCACTTTTTTTCACATCACCAAAAAATCTGATCCAAAAGGTTCTCAATACATACTGATCTAAACATTCTATATTTCTACAAATTTAGATTATTCGAGGAAAATGTGAGAGCCAATTTGTTCTGAAATTTGATGACTCTAGAAAGATAATTTGAAAAGCAGTGGTCCCTGATTCTCGATTTTCGCTGCGTTCCAGGACACATATTTTTTTTCACAAAACTCACCATACAAAACACAGTTCCAGTTCATAGACTCGAAAAATCTTATAAAATCATTGAGAATATTCGAATTACAATCTCTAAAGACCATAATAACTAACATTGTTTGAGTTTAAGAAATGTTATACCTAATAAAGCTTGGGACAGAACTTAAAAGCCACCCTGTAATTAATTTATTACAAAATTAATATGCTCCCTTTGTTAACGAAATATACTATACACTTTGATGTAGCGATATTTGTTGTGATTTCAGTAAATAATCGTTTCGATAAAATTGCAATTGCAACTATGTACATATAATCCAATTGTCAAGGATAAATATTTATGTAGGAACAGTGAAATATAATCTCACAATGATGTTATTACAGAAACTCAACGAAAATAGTATGTGTGTAGTAGTATTAATCATCAAACCACACCAATATACGTTGTTATATTTTATGTATTCGGCATGACATTCATTATAGTATTACTGTTGCAGTGTATTAGAGAATTTAGTGTGTTCGCGAACACATCAAATACAAACAATGTATTAGAGTGCCAAATATACTATGGGTCAATTTAAATAGTTTGTCAACATAGTAATAATAAACGTTATTCGAAATGAAAATAACCTAAGAGTCAGAAAGCATTCTAAAGGAGTTCTAGCGTCATAGTAAATAAAATTGTATTTAGAGAAACCAAATAAATATAAGAAATTAGAAATGTCTTTGAAATAATTTAGAAAGAGAATCAAAAAACAATAAACCAATTCCTATAATGTATAATCAACCACAAATTTGGCCTTTCGAATCGTGTTTCGCTTGCAACACATAGATTCAGAAGAATATGATAATAATCTGTTAAAATTATGAATTAAGTTTGACCCTAACTTTATGATATTAAAATTGACCCATAGATATTTGGCACTCTAATACATTGTTTGTATTTGATGTGTTCACGAATACACCAAATAATTTAGAGTGTACGCAAACACACCAAATAATAATGATGTATTCGCGAACACACTAAATTCTCTAATACACTGCAACATTACTATTATGTGTAATAAATATGAACAAACCGCAAACTTAGATATCACAATTTAGAATGCTATTAATACACACAATTATGTATGGGGGTCATTTTTCTATGCAACAGCACGCCCCTCTAGATTTTCGTGATTTTTAGATCTTATATCTGTTTTTTAAATTTTAATTTATATTTCAGGCTTGGATTGGCTACTAAAGCGCATACTTCACATTCGACCAGCCAGACCTCTTAGATCTAATCTGAAGACTTCATTATCGAATAATTAGCTGGACAAAAAAACACAATTCTTCAAAAATGGCAAAAATCCACGATAAATCAATCAGAATCAGAGGCGTTTGATCAAATTTGAATAGTTATTTAAGTGGCTAACGAGTGATGAATAGTTCAATGTTTGTGGTTTTGTGAACACTAATGTCCGTCTGACCTTAAACTGTTTCACACACCATTATAGATGTAGTTTAATTCCACACACACGATTTATTGCAAAGATTATCCAACTTAGCAATAATGGAAAATCACAGGAAAGAAATCATCCTTCTCCTCGGAAATACGATTGCTACTCTACTTCGGCTCTCTGAGGAGTTAACTCAGATATCTTCAAGGTTAGTTAATTTCTATGCCTTGGTAGAATTAAGCGAGAATAACTCTCTCATTTGGGGGAACACAAGCTGCCTAGGAAATCTAGCTTCAATCCTGTCTCCTTTAAAGCATTTAAAAATACTAGACATTCATTTCACCAAATTCTTTACCTATTATTCGGTCAAAAATGTAGATCCGATTTCTTAAAATACATTCTGGAAGACAGAGCTACTTCCGAGTAAGTTTCCTTAATTCATTTTATTTTGAAATAAGAATCAATGCTAATATGATATGTGTTCGCATGTATATTGTAAATTTGTAGATTTCTTATTTCCCAATTTAACGTTATAATTTTTTGCTAAATCCAATTAACTTTCACCATGTTTATATTTCTGATTCCACTCTTCGGTTGCACTAGCGGTCTATACCGAGTGTTTGAGTAAAGGATCTTTCCTGCTGATCTTCATCAAGATCCATTACGTTTAATACTGAAACAAATGTATTTTTAAATCAAGAAATATTCAATATCAATGCAATTATTTGTAAAATGACCCTATTTAGACATACATAATTTGTAATCAAGCATAATAATATTTTATCCGATCTCAAATTCATTTGTTACACATTGAAATTTCTCAGTTTTGAATCTTTTAACCTGAATAATTATTGTTAGGTGTGACATTATCAACTTTGTGTCATTCGTCACGATCTTAAAAGTGCCAATTATAGTCAATAGCCATCGATGTTAGGTTGCACATGATTATACAAGTGTATTAGATAACTCATTTCACGAATTAAATGAGAATTTGGTGTGATACCTAGTAACTTACTAAATGTCAAGCTAATGTTTTTTATCGAAGTCACAGGTGTAATATTTGGAAGATAAAATGGGAAAAATTCCCAACGTAGATGAGAATCTATGCTCGCTATTTTGGACAATATGGAATAAGAATTCGTAATTCTTTAACCTCTGTGACGTCAAAAAAAAATTTTGCGCAAAATAGCCCGTCTGTCCGGAAAAAATATTTTTTTTTAAATCCTAAAAAATATTTTAGCTGCACTTGTCAAATATTTCCATTCACAGATTTATAATACACTATTTTTGGAGCAAATATCTTCTTTGTTTGATTATATTTTGCATTAATTTAAACTAAAATACACATTTATTGGATAATGCCAAATTTATTCTCTGTCAGTCAGAGTATAATTTCTGCATGTCATTCAATTGTATTCACTTTGTATTGACATTTCTCTATACCTATGTTCTAAAACTGATTTTATTGAAATAATGAGTAATTAAATGTTGGGTAACGCTATGTTATAGTATACTCGTGCTTAGCCAATGGTTGACTGATTCTACATCTGTATTCAAATACTAACCATAAAATTATATTTTGATAACATAAAATACAAATATGAGTATGAATTTAAGACTTCTTCATTGCATACTATTTGGCTGTCTTGCTAATCTATTGTTATTATGTAGGAACCACATCCATACAATTTCTATATAAGTGTCACTAAATTTAATTCTTCATTCATTTTTTAGTAACATGTCTTCTTCATTATTAATACCAGATAATCTCTTGAATATTTGGGATGATTACCATGTGGATTCACTGTACAAAGTCTGCCGTTTTTGTTATATCCGCCTATCGCCAAAAGATTTGCCTAAGAAAAATTTGTGACAGCCTCCTACTAATCTAGTTATTGACAGAGCTTATAAGTTTTACAACATAGATCTTCGCGCTGAAATAATTGATCTCTTTAAGCCAAAGGTATTTTGTTGTAGTTGTAGATCTCGGTTATCAGACTTAGAAAGTGGCAAACTTAACATACACAAATGGCCTAATATTGATCTAATATTGAATCCAACCTAAATGTCGAAATTCCATGTAACATTACTCGTAAAGCGATTCTTTGTGTCCCTACAGATCGATGCCATATATGCAAAATATACTCGTCCTCCATGAATAATCATCTCTCATAACTGAAGACACAAGGCCCTAATCCTGGTAGGCCTTCAGAACAATCTCCTGTCATGATTAATGCGCAACAAGTGTGGAATGTCTACTGATGTTCATGATATCGACTTTTGCAAACGAGTTATGAAACGCCCACAATCTCCTCGGCAGGCTGGAAAACTCTTCACAGAAAGGGTAGAGTCTCGTGGATACACTGAAAATATCACTATTAACTTCCTGGTAAGTAGTCTCGAAGGTTCAGTTAGTAACAATAGCCTTATTACTCCATTTAATGCCCTATCATTACATTATCCATTCGATTCGAATAATCAATTAGCTGTGGCTACAATTCCGTATAAGAGTGCAAAACAGAATATTAGTAATCACGTTTTAAGCAGAGAGATCTATCAAAATGATCCGTTCAGAAACACAAAACTTTGAACTGGTTCCAATGGGAATTTGTACCGATGTTGGAAGATTATTGAATATAATCACATATAAACAATCGAATAGAATCTCAAGGCTTAAAGTACAACTGGATGGCGGTAATTCCTCAAGCTGTCTGTCAATATAGTTTCAATGCTTCCGAATAATCTGTATATAGCAAATCCTAATAGCGTTCTTTCCAACTTTGTAATCGCGATGGGTCACGCATCCGAAAATTCAGAAAACTTGCGCTCATTACTAAATTTAACAAAGAAACATCTTTAACATGGATATTCGATCCAAATTGCTGGAATTCAGCAAGCATCTAGCAAGCATCCTTGCTTGATACAAAATGTACCGGAACAGCTCTTCGTGCAAGAAGGTATAAGGAATTAATTAAGGATTTTCATTCAAAAAATAATAGCGTATCCCATGAACCAATTATCAACTATGGAAATACTTGCTCTTGCTCTCCATATACTACTTGGTCTCGTCAATCGGTTGTCTGGTGTAGCTAGGCCATCTCAGAATGCGACTATCCGATATGATCGTTTATTGAATAACAACACTGTCAAGCTTTGCAAAGATGCAAAGTATATCGATCTGAGTACTGGGATGGCGCTCTAGAAGGTAACTCTTGCTCTCAACTTTTGGATAATTTAGATATACCATTCCCTAGCCTTAGATTAGCAAATTGTCGGATTATCGAATAACCTCCATAATCCAACATTTGTGGAAAATCAGCAAAATGTCGGATTATGGCGGTAAAATAACTCCACAATCCGACAATATTTGACAGACGAATAATTTGTCTGATCAAAGAGGTAAAATAACTCCTCCATAATCCGACATTTTTTGATAGACGAATAATTTGTCGGATTATGGAGGTAAAATAACCTCCATAATCCGACATTATGTGATAGACGAAAAAATTGTTGGATTATACAGGTCGAATTTGCATTACTGGAAAATCATTAAATTGTCGGATTCTGGAATAGCGAGGTGTCGGATTATAGAGGTTGTTTTCTATAGAAAAACGACCCGTGAACAGAAATAATGTCGGTTTAGAGAAATGTCGGATTACAGAGGTGTCGAATTACGGAGGTTCCACTGTATACTAAAAATAGTTAAATTAATTTGTTGTGGAGCGAACTAACCAAAAGCTCATATTTTTGTAAATATTACGGGAGATAAATTCGGCAATATCCAATAAATAGGCATTTTAGTTTGCCAATATATAATCAAACAAAGAAGATATTTGCACCAAAAAGTGTGTTATAAATCAGTGAATGGAAATATTTGACAAGTACAGCTAAAATATTTTTAGGATTTTTTAAAAAATTTTTCCCGGACAGACGGGCTATTTTAAAATTTTTTTTGACATCACAGAGGTTAAAGAATTTGTCCAAAATAGCTAGCATAAATGCTCATCTACGTTGGAAATTTTTCCCATTTTATCTTCCAAATATTACTCCCGTGAAGTATGAATATAAAAGATCACAAATTTATCTTTGAACCACTACTATCTACCGGGTGATTCAAAAAAAATGCGACCCAAAAGTTAATGGCTGCTGTGACCACAATTCTTAACTAAACTCAACGAAACTCGAAATATATGGAGAATGGCATTATATTTACCGCATATTAAAAATTCAGCGTTCTAAATTCATTATTTTGTAAATTATAGCAAATGTTCCAAATGTCCTCCTTTTAGCTCTGTACATTTCTTGAGCCGTACCACAAAGTTATTCATGACATCTTTGCATACTGAGCTGGGAATCTTTCTAATTTCTTCCCTGATGTTTTCTTTCAACTCGCTGATGGTTCTAGGCTTAGTAGTATACTCGGTCCTTTAGAAAGCCCCATAAGTAGAAGTCAGGGGGGCTTAAGTCGGGGCTATAGGGGGGCCACTCAAAATCGGTCTTGAGACTGATAACTCTTGAGCCAAAGTGTTCTTTGAGCCAATCTCTCGAGAAATACGAGGTGTGTGAGCTTGCTCCATCTTGTTGGAACCAAAAGTGAGTCAGAAGTGATGGATAGAGGATTTTGAGCTGCTGCAAGAAGAGATCAAGGACCTGGACATACCGTTCTTTCGTAATGGTAACCGCCTTGTGATTTTCCTCAAAGAAGAAGGGTCCGATGATTCCTTTAGCCGAAATGGCTGCCCATGCCGTACATTTTTCTGAATGTAGTGGTTTCTCAGCAACCTCTATTGGTCTCTGGGTTCCCCAGAACACGTTTGTCTTGGAGTTGACTTTTCCGTTTAAGTGAAAGTGGGCTTCATCGAACATCCACAACAGTGAAAGAAAACGGCCCTGACTTTGAATTTTTTCCAAAAATTTCTTGGCTATTTGAAGTCTTTTTGACTTGTTAGCAGTTGTTAACTTCTGTTTGGTCTGAAATCTATATGGAAACCTCTTAAGATCATTGATTAGGACCCTTCTGACTGTGCTTGGAGAGATTTTTCTGTCCAATGACAATGATTGACTCCTCCGCCTGATTGACCGTTTTGGGCTGAATTCGACAGAGTTACGAACCATATCAATTACTTCCGTTGTTCGCTTGTTTGGCCGACCAGAATGCGTTTGTGGGTCATCTGACTTGCTATTGAGGTTTTGAACAGTCCCATGTTTCCTAAACTTCTCCACCCAACGATAGATCAACGATTTATCGGGAGCAACTTCCGTCTGGAACGATGTACGGAATTGTGTTTTTACAGACTCGTATGAGGAAGTTCTAAAGTAATGTTCCACACAGAAAATTCGGTGCTGCAACACCCAATTTGGCATTTCTGATTGTCTAGACTCATGCTAATAAGAAAATATAAGAATAAATCGGATTAGTAGAGAAATAAAGACAGAGTGATTCAAAAACCTTTTGGGTTGCATTTTTTTTGAATCACCCTGTATTAAGAGTTGGCATATCTTAGGCATTGAAGCCCAGTACTTCTCAAGAAAAAACTGCTGATGATTGCATCAGTGTACCTTAAAAATCTTGAGCATAGCTTGATCGATTTTGGATTATTACATTCTGTAACCGGTTATTTTATTTTCCGTTAAAAATACTTCAATTTCAAATGTTTAATTCCCAAAGGTGGGCACAGTTAATCGAAATGTTAACTTCGTTAATCGTTAATCCGTTAACCAAAAAGTTAACTTCGTTAACCGTTAATCCGTTAATTCGTTAAGAATGTAACGGAAGTTAACGATAGACCGTTAACGTTAAATTATATATTACAGACAACTGCAAAATCAGTTTTTACAAACTGATTTTGCAGTTGTCTGTAATAGTGAGCCTTTATTGTTTTTGTTTTTTAGCTATAATATCAACACAACTTTGATATGGTTTATTTTGCGAATAATGAGGGAAATAGTTTAAGGGATCTTAGAAGGGCATACTTACCAATCAACCAGGAATCACTGGACTGTCCAGGGACTTTTTAGCCAAATCTAGGGAATTAGAGTCAATTTATGTGGTCATTGATATATGCATAATCTATTGCAAACATGTCTAAATATTGATTTTAACGACTAAAATAGTAATAATAATTATATCAAGGAATTTTAATCCAGGGAAATCATTTAAAATCCAGGAATTTCACTCCCAGAGTCCAAGTAAATTGTCGAAATGGGTTGGTAAGTATGGAAGGGCAACATTATTTTATTGAAAAAATTCCATGAAACGCATGTTGCCCTTCATGAAAATCAACATGTTGAGGTTTTCATCTGACAGAAATGATCTCTTGTCCTTCAAGATGCTCTTCGTATTTGTGTTAACGGACTTGTAACGGAAGTTAATTAGCCCGTTAATGATTTTAAAGTTAACTTAAAAGTTAAATCGTTAATGAAAAAATTAACTTCGTTAATTAACGATTAACGGATTAACGGTTTAGTGCCCAGCTCTATTAATTCCTTTATAAATGTACAATTGTGCCTCCAAGGAAATGCTAAGCAGTGGCATCGTGTTCTATGGGCACGTGGGCCCTGGCCTCCCAGATATACTATTTCTTGGGTCTCTCTCATTTCAGCGCGTGTTGTTATAATTTTTCTGTTTAGTTCATCAGCTTCAAGTGTGCCTTCAGATTTACATACCATACTTGTAAAATCCGTAAATATGTCGCAACACAAATTGTATCTTTCTAAGAACAATATATTTTAGACCATTCCCTATTTGCTAATATTTTGAATAATTTTGTTTTTATTGTCTAAATTTTGATAGATTTTTCACAAATTTGTGTTTTCAATAATTTTGTTATTCTTTTTTTTAATTTAGTCAATCTTCTCTTTAATTTTGTTAGTGATTTCAAAAATTTGGTTAGAGCTATAAAAGAATTTGGTAGATATTTAACTAAATTTGTTAGTGCAGTAATTATAACTGCATAATAATTAGGGTTTTTGGAGTTCGCACTCGTTGCTTCCTGATTTTATTTGATAATGTTGAAATGCTCAAAAATTTTAAACGTTATATTGCCATTGGAAATGATGGTTCATCAGCTCTCTATTTCTCTGTTATATTTTACTACATTCAGGATATTGGGACTTAAAGGCAGTCCTGTCCTGATCTCAAATCTTTGGTACAGAGCTTATTTTAGAATTTCGCGAAAAAATATTGAGATCCTACTTACGGAATTTGGTCAAAATCGGACTAGTAGATTTCGCAGTAGCGCGCGTACGGCATACATACAGCATACGGACGGACGGATGTAGCACGCCTTCCATGCCACCAGGTACAGGAACTGCATTAAAAATGGGAGCTAATCGATTTAATAATCATATTTTCAATTGGGTTCATGTAATAAGGTGTTAAATATTGAATTAATGGTGGCAGAGCTCAGCGCCTATGAATGTGAGTATGCTTGCATTACTTCGCAAATTATTACAGATATTATTTTCTTTTAGATGGAGTTCATCCAGTTCCCTGGAGAGTTCCCCTGCCCGAACAATGTGAGTACCGATATAAATTACTGAACATGCTTGTACAGGGGCGTAGCAGAAGCACGGAGGCCAAATGTAGTCCAGGCATTCACATACTATACTACCCGGACACAAGTATTCGACCACCACGAAAAACTCCATAAAAATAGTATTGAAATTGATCTACTCACAAAGGAATATGCACTCAAACTGTAAGAAATAGTAGTTTATTTTTTATTTCGCCATCATATACTTAGGTCAATTCATAAGTACTGAGCCGTGATTTGTATTCATTTATGGTGATTGAGACGAGAAGTTTGATTTATATACATACATGGTTTAGGTGACTGTTGAAAAATTGGAATCTTCCCATTGAAAAACGGCTTAAAAGTGAATTTGGTGATATTATTTGTTTGAATTCGTGGAATAAGATCATTATAAGGTCAAATAATTAAGAACATATGTGTGATGAAGTCATAGACTCCTTTAAGTAAGGACTGTAGGCGTTCAGTCTCGGGTCCTGGAACTTGGGTCCATTGTGTATTATTGATATCCCGTAATCCGCTAAAGTTAGACATGGGAGATGTATTATTGTTGAATAGGAAGTCGTATTTTTAGAGTCCATTGGTCATGATGGCCTACCTCAACTATGTGTGGAATGTGAGTTATGTGTTTTTTCACACCTGTTTTTCACAGATTTAAGATACATTTTGTCAATTTTCTGACCTGTTTTAAGCACATTTTAAAGGGTTATTAATGTATGATTTTCAAAGATAATCAAGGTAGGAACGGGTTAATTCGAAATATTTGGACATTTCAAATGGGATGTTGCTACATTCCATTTGAAATGTCCAAATATTTCGAATTAACCCGTTCCTACCTTGATTATCTTTGAAAATCATACATTAATAACCCTTTAAAATGTGCTTAAAACAGGTCAGAAAATTGACAAAATGTATCTTAAATCTGTGAAAAACAGGTGTGAAAAAACACATAACTCACATTCCACACATAGTTGAGGTAGGCCATCATGACCAATGGACTCTAAAAATACGACTTCCTATTCAACAAAAATACATCTCCCATGTTTAACTTTAGCGGATTACGGGATATCAATAATACACAATGGACCCAAGTTCCAGGACCCGAGATTGAACGCCTACACTCCTTACTTAAATCAGGGTGGTTTAACTCTCCCCAATGCATCTTTATATCATTTTGTGTCGAGTCATAGCCTACTACATACAGGCCGTTTCACTACTTTAGACCAGGGATAAGATAAAGTCGAGTTTTTAATACTATTAAATTTAACACAATATCATTTTGATATATTTAATATCGTGTAATTATACATCCTCTACCCCACAATAATGATATTACTGACTGCTGGCATAATTTAGTTGACGGACAAGGAATACTACATAAATATATAGGTGTGTAAATATATATATATACATATATTAATTAGAGGTAAGTTTAAGTATCTTCCTTTGAGTATCTTTGGGACAAGAGGTGGTAGAAGTAATATTCTTGGCCTTGTTGTTGAGTAAATAGTTACTTAAAGTCATTAAAATACAACGTAGCATATCTTTTCCGTCAATACAGCAATCAGTACACTCAAATGCCCAATCCTCACATTCTTCATCCTCAATTTTTAGAATAGCCAACTGAGCCTCATCCAAATGCTCCAGGTGCGTATCGAAACTGGGCGAGTGGACACATGTGTCATCAACAAACGCCTGTACATTCGGACACCCTCGTAGAGCCTGGTCTACCGCTCGCTGATAGGTAGCCTGTGAGTTTGACAAAAATCCAAAAGGCATGCGGTTGAATTCAAACTGGCCGCGAGTTGAAACAAACGCAGTGAACTCCCTATGCTTTTCCTTCACAGGAACGCTCCAGTATGCGGATGCCCCATCCAGTGTAGAGAATACAGTTGCCCCTCCCATACGATCGAAAACGTCTCGGGTATCCGGCATCGGATAGGCATCTCGCTTCGTCACATCGTTGAGATCCCGGAAATATACGGCAAATCGATGGGTCCCGTCCTTTTTCTTCACTAAGATCACTCGACGTTCCTGTGAAAAGAGAGAATTCCTGTGATTCCTGTGAAAAGAGAGAATGTTGTATGAAGGTTGTGACATGAAGATAATTATATACGCGTAGTTATTAATAAGTTACCCACGAAATATCACTTGTAGCAATTATTCAGAATGTAACTTTATTCAAAATTTTGCACAAATTTCTACTTGGCTCGAAGCACTAAATATCAAATAAATCATAGTCTAGATAACCAGTAAATGACAGTGCACGCCCCTCTAGATTTTCGTTATTTTAGATCTTATATCTATTTTTATTTTATATTTATTTCATATTTCAGGCTTGGATTGGCTACTAAAGCGCATACTTCACATTCGTCCAGCCAGACACTCTTAGAAGATCCAATCTGAAGACTTCTTTATTGACTAATTAGCTAGACAAAAAAATAACTTTAAGCCAAACATTTGGCTGAGCCAAAGTTGCGTTTAGCCAAGATTTAGCTAAGATTCACAAATCTTGGCCAATTTACACTTTGGCCCATGACAGATATACTAAGATTCTGCTTTCAGCTACGAAATAGCCAAGTTGAAGATTTCTAATAAATTGATCGTCCCAAAAAATATATTTTCAAACCACGACGGGAATTCATTACAACCATGTATATTAGTTAAATACATAGACTCCTTTAACTAAGGACTGGAAGGTCTCATACTCGGGTCCTGTAACTTGAGTCTATTGCCTATCACTGTAACTAGTCGTTATTTCGATGAGAAATGTATTATTGTTGAATAGGAAGTCGCATATGGTGAATTCATTGGTCACATTGGAATACTTGAAATATTTGTGGTTCTTGAGTTTTGCGGTTTTCACACCTTTCCATATATGGTAATAATGTTGATAACTTGAAATTGGTTAACGTTAGACATGGGAAATGTATTATTATTGAATAGAAAGTCATATATAAAGAATCAATTGAGCATATCGACTTATCCTAAATGGGTCTAGTTTGTTTTTTCGGTTTTGACCTCTCCATATATGGTCATATTATAGAATTCTTTAGAGAAGGACTGAAGCCTCCCATGCTCGGGGTTTGTAATTTGAGTCTGAAGAATTAACTTGAGTCCTGGGCTAAAATGACTTCTAGAAGGCTAGAGACACGATCTCGGGTCCATATAGGGGATTTTGAGGACGGCGAGTTCAATAGCGCCATTTTAACACCGCCTGGTGTCATCTTATCAAAGGTCCAAAAGTCATATTTCAAGGTTAAATGGGTGAATTTTGCTAGTGTTTGCCCATTTTAGCTGTCTAAAAATAAACGGTGAGATATGACTGATTGTAATGAGACGCAGTAGTGTACAGGAGCCCAAATTTGATATTTATTGTCCTATATATAATTATATAAACATTATATGCATATCACAACACTATGTCTATTACAACGTTGTATATGCTATCATTAGTTGGAGAGCTTGGCTTGCCTCTTGAGGCATCTCAAAGACTTTTCATTCTCACTTGTATTGAGGACATGAGCTTTCAATAGAATGTTAGCTAAAGTAGCACATGCAGCCTTACTACCTGCTAAAGGTCATCTACAAAGGATAATAGCTCAGCTAAATGAAAGCGGCAACGCATTTTAGCCTGGTCATGCAAATTGTTTACAAAAAAGACATTATGTACAAGAAAGGTGTGAAAACCGCAAAACTCAAGAACCACATATATTTCAAGTATTCCAATGTGACCAATGAATTCATCATATGCGACTTCCTATTCAACATTAATACATTTCTCATCGAAATAACGACTAGTTATAGTGATAGCAATAGACTCAAGTTACAGGACCCGAGTATGAGACCCTCCAGTCCTTAGTTAGAGTCTATGGTTAAAAACGACATATGTAGCACACAGCGGTACTAATTAATAATTTGAAAACTTTGGGAATGAATAGATTTGAAATCGTCTTCTATGACTAATTCGAATGTTTAGTTTTCGAATCTGAAATCCGACTAGTTGTATCCCTTACCGTTTAGAAGTATTAGTCGTCATCAGTTGAGTCATTTAGCACTATTTGTACGTAAATAATCAATTGTTCAAATAATTTTTTGTTAGTGTATATACTTATTACCTCTTTATAGCCAGCTATATTAGTTAACTCGATAAATTACAATTTCGAATAAATATCTAATGTAGTATTTGGAAAGACAGAAGTTACATTGATGGATAATTGGACAGCTTGCAATCGAGATACTAATTCTCGATAAATTACTGGTAAGGTTAATGCCCTGCCAATCCTACCGGAGCCTACGCCTTTATGTGTATTACAATTTTTATCAAGGGGGTCACTTATGTAATCTGACTCGGGCCTGGAATGCGATTTGACAGGAGGCCACTCCTGCTCTCGACGGCCCTGGCTGTGTAGCCATGACCGGACCGACCTGTCAAAACGACCCTTCGTTCAAATATGTTTCTCTTTTACACACAAATTTATCGATAACCTGTGAATAATTATCTTAGCATTAACATTGCCATAATACAAGTAATACATATACTGCTGCAACTATGGATCAATGCATATTCCTAAAAGTCAAAATAATGACTTGCGACTTGATCAAAGGTAAGTACATACATATAGTAATTATGTCAAAAAAATAGTTCATTTTAGAAAAATAATATCCTACAGGTTAGGGAAAATTTCATAATAGAATTTGAAATACATGATCATCATACATATTTTGACAAATCTGATGTCATAAAAATAATCAAAGTTTATACCTCTAGCTAAACGGGAAGTGGGTTAAATATGTGATTGAAGTGAACATAGTTTTTGAAATTGAATTCGCTGCCAAATTCTTACTCGTGAATGTGGGAGGGTATTTGTATATATATATACTTATATATGTTACAGTGTAAGTACGAATTTGGTGTATTCGCGAATGCACCAGTGTATACGCGAATACACCAAGTTGTTGGTGTATTCGCGATTACACTAGTGTAAGTACGAATCAATTGAAAACTAATTTTATTCGTACTTACAATCACATAATGATATTGACAATTACGTACATAGTGAGATTGACGCCAATATAAATAAGAGAAGAGTTGTAGTAAAAAAATCTAAATCCTAAACGCAATGGACGACTCGGAAGAAAAGAGGCTTTTCCAGGAAAGTATTGAAAATGTGAGAAAAAGCGTAAACTCTGAACTGTATTCTCGTCAGGATATTGAGGATAAGTTAAGGATATTATCTTCACCAAAGCCAAGTAGTGGAAAAAAACTTTCAAGATGGCATAGGACACAGCAGAGGTATATCACTGTACAATTCCAGACTTCATCAATTCTCTATCTGAGAGGCAAGAATTGCAAAACAAACAAACAAACGTGTAGTAGCATTGGAAGATCTTTATGAGGCTATTAAGAAGGTCCACATCGATCAAAATCATAGTGGTAGGACTGACTAGATTGTATAAAATAATTTCATCAGAGCTGCATGGAGTGGCAGAAAAGATTTGTCAGCTTTTCGTTTCCCACTGCAGGATATGTCAACCCAAGAAATCGAGGAAGTCTATTAGATCGCTTGTTGTCAAACCAATTTCCTCTTCGTCATATTTATCTCGCGGGCAGATTGACCTTTCAAGATAATGAACCATATAACTGGCTTCTTGTATATCAAGATCATTTTACAAAGTTTGTCCGTCTACGTGCACTAGTGAATAAGTCTGCTGAAAAAGTTGCAAACGCTCTAATGGATTTTTTCTGCGATTTGGGAGCTCCGCTTATCCTTCAGAGTAATAATGGACGGGAGTTCAAAAATGCACTTATTTAACATCCTGAATGAAAACTGGCCGTCAACAAAAATCATTCATGGGAAGCCGCGTCATCCAGAAACTCAAGGCTCTGTTGAAAGAGCTAACCAAAACATCAAACGTCACTTCACTGCCATGATGTTTGACAACTTTGAGAACTCTTGGGTTAAGTTTGTCGGCCAAGTGCAATTTTAAGAAGAACACCAACTTTCATAGCACGATTGGAATGACTCCGTTCCAAGCGTTGTACATCGTAAACCCCCTCTAGGCCTCACAGAACTCGGCATTCCCATTGAAGCGATAGATAATATCTGGAGTGAAGATGATCTAGAACGCATCACTGAGGAAATGAATAATCAATCTACTCCACCGAGACCTGAAGAGTACGACAACATCTGTGAAGTCCATTATTATGAGAGACAAGACACAGCAATTCCTTTGTATTCAGATCAATCTGATATCTATATGAAAGAAATATCACTTCCTCCTTCAATAAATCTTCACGTTTTCGAAGAAAACACTCACCCCGAGAGTCCAGGAATTTCTAAGTTCCCACCAATAAATAACTCCAATCAACCGCAAGCTTCTATTCTACCCCAAGCATCTATAAATGAATCCACAAATTCGATTAGCAGCGTGCAGTTAGGAATTCATTCGCTTGACACCACCTTCCCATCACAATCTGAGGACACACCAGAATGCGCTGAATGTAACAACGAGACTTCAGGAGCACATCGTTGTCCAGGGTGCAAACGCTACATGCATGCTATTTGTGGGAGATCCAACGGTGAAGAAGGATTTGGAGCTGGCGTATGGTACAGCAAGTGAGCTTGAATCGGTTACAGCAAGAAAGTGAGGTGGAGCGTATCGGAATTAAACGTCGCCAGAGCAAACTCCATAGCAGGATGCTCAAGAGCAGCGCCAGTAAAATGACTTCTGCCAATGTTGGGGATACAGTCATAATTCCGATGTCATGATTCCACTTGGGAGCAAAACTTGATGGGTGTAATAATGGGCAAAAATGAAGACCTTTATGCAATCGGTACAGATCAAGGAAGGTTGGATTCCAGATATACACGCAATCAGTTTGATGTTTGTCCGACCAAGTTACAGAAAATCGATTCTGTTCCTGATTCTGTAATCTCACAGACCACAGCAATGCAGAATGCATCAATGTTTGTCTTGCAATCTTGTAAGTGCAAGAATTGCTCAAATTTAAGATGCTTGTGTAAAAGAGCGAAGATGAGATGCAATTCGAGGTGCCATGATGGCAAAGCTTGCAAAAATAAGCACATAACACCTGTAGTGTAAACAGGGTTTGTTTCGACTAAAATTCCCTGCTTTGAAGGTAGACTTTGAGCTTGGGAATAGCCAAAAATCACAGGGAGCTAGGTCTGGTGAGTAGGGTGGGTGGGGAAGTAAATCTAACCCCTCTGATTCCAAGAAATTTTTAGTGAGCTTGGTTGTATGGGAGCTAGCATTATCTATCAATAATTTTATTCCCCTCATTTTAGCCTGGGACGGAGCTCTTCCACGTTTTTTATTAGGTTTGGAAGTACTTTCTCTGTAAAAAACGTTGCGTTTACTGTTTTACCACTTTCAGAAGGTATTTGCAAGACTATTCCACTACTATTGAAGAAGATCGTGTACATGACCTTCGGTTTTCTGAAGTCGGGCCTAGGAATTTGGGCCGGTCTTTCGTCTCCTCTCACCCATGATCGCATTTTATACTTGCTGTAAGGGGTTGAATAATATACCCAAGTCTCATCCCCGGTTATAACTTCAGCTAGGCGTCTAGGATCACAACCGTCATAGGTTTCCAGGAGTTTCTTGGCAGTCTTTACACGTGCGAGCTTTTGTTGATCGCCGAGGTTATTTTGGGCCCACTTACCGCAAATGGATCGGAAACCAAGCTGAGTAGTCAGAATGGAATGAATGGCCCCCGATGAAATCTCCATACTCTGCTCTAACTGCTCGATTGTTATACACTTATCTTCCCTGACTTTGCTCTCGATTACTAGAGCAACATTCTCTGGGGTGCTGACGGACACCGGTCTCCCAGATCGAGGTAGATCTGACACGTTTGTATTTCCAGACTGAAATCGTGCAGCCCATCGCTCGAGCGTTGATCTGGAAGGGCAGTCCATGCACAATACCTCCTGCAACTAGTTGCAGATGAGTACCGGCTGGATGCGGAGTTTTGTGCGAAACTCAATGTAAGATCTCCGTTTCAGATTAAAATTGTCATCCTTGGAAGCCATAATTTTACCAGTATGTTGAAATGATGTGTAAATAAATTGATCAGAAATTTGTAATTTTCATTCAATCAAGCTAAGATTTTCAGTAAATCAAGCTAAGATATAAGGTTGTCTTATAGATAAAAACTGATTTGTTTACTATTATAGTTTGCGAAATATACCATGACCCGCAAGACTTATTGAACGACCTAGTATATTAGGATAACGTCTGGAACTGGAAATATTTGGCTGTCGAATCTAGCAAACCAAAACAGCTGTTGTAAACAAAAGATTCAGTGCACATATATATATATACGTACATGACAAATCATACAAAACGGAAAAATGTTTGGATAGAGAACAGAACATAAAATAATGATCATTTTTTCGATATTTAGTGAAATTGTTGAGCCTATTCAGTAAACTTGCATTTATATATTGCTGCCGATTCACACATTCCAGAGATCCGAAACCAGTTACGTAAACAAAGTATAATATGCATAAACACGAATCTTGATGATGATATACATTGTTATGACAAACTCAAATCATGGAAACAAGTGTGATACTTGCGTAGAGCAATTACGAAGCAAGCTGTGTAGAATATTTATACTCACTTGAAATACCACTGCTTTTATTGGATGTCTGTCTGGATGGAGATTGCATTATAAAGGTGGAAGCAAACTGAGATAATCAATTAATTTCCCTGGATTATCCATGGAATTTGCATTTAAAATCTAGAACATTTTTGAGAGGAGCTTGTAAGTATACTCGAGTGGTTATACGGGAGAGTTGATTTGAAATTAGTTGATGTATCACACAGTAATAAATTACTCAACATATTATCTAGAATAAGAAATAAAATATTCTATTGATTGCAGATAGAAGATAATTGATGAAATACTACATGCGATTAAAACTATTTTTGGGTAAAACTTTTAAATTCAATTTACGAGATTTAATAAGCGGGGGAGGGGGGCTAGAAAAAAAATATTAATTAATATGCGGGGGTCAGTTAATTCGGACACCTAGAGTAGATCCATCAGATATTTGCAGCCACAAATGCGACAAATGACTTTGAATACAAGTCGTCTTATTCGGCAAACTTAGCCCTCTAGCAACATCATAGCAGCATAGGAATGTAACAACATTCCATTCTTAAAACTTGTTTGAACCCTATCGAGTGATCCTTCTTGCGACTCCGCTCGGTCTAAATTTGACAATGATTTGTGAATAGGGTATTTCGTCCAAATAGTGAGATTGCAATGATTTGTTTTGATCCACAGGCACAGGGTCGAGAGACTTTCTCAGAATAAATGTCACCTATTTCAAATTCATCCCTTTTGGTCTACATAATCACCACAAAAAGCATGCTGAACATGTCCAACCGTGCTCATTTCCCTAAACAATGATCAGTCACTAGACTACAAATGGCGACACATGCATCAACGAGTTTAAAATTTAGGCGTTTACAAATATAATCAACAAAAATAGATAGATAAATCTCCTTGATGGTGTTTGGATTAACAGTACTTTCAACATATTTTATGCCAGCGGTTCCCAAACTGGGGTACATGAATCCCCTAGCGGTGCACGGGACAAGGATTAGAACTGAATTTTGAGCATTTTTAACAGAATTATTTTTGAAGTTATATGCACATTACTCCTAGATCCTGGCATAGTTCCTGGGGTGCACAAAATAATTTTTAGGTGTCAGGAAGTGCACGAGGTAAAAGGGGTTGGGAACCACTGTTTTATGCGAACAAAAAGGTTATTTACAGATCACATAATGGTGCGCGTTATTGGGAGGTGCCCCATTCAAGGCTCCATTTTCCATCCCAGACAACAATATGTCACAATAGCAATGCACACATACGTATCGTTTCTTTGGCGCCCACAGGACGACTCTGCAGATACATATTGTCCGCAAGCCGCGAGCCAAGCAAGCAAAGCTAGCTTGTATATAGTATGTGGATTGACATTGATTGTTTGAAGAAAATAAAATTTTCGTATATATACATATGTTGCATTTTAATTGCTATTACATCATTGAATTTTGGTATTAACATTTTACAAGTGTGAATATCGAAATCTACCTTTACTAAATCACATACAGGCTTATTAGCAGTTGAGATTTCTTTTCTAGCAGAAAATTCACGTCTACATAAAAAGGTGTGAAAATTTGATTAAATTTGATTATAATAATACTAGTTTTCCAAGATCACGCAGACGTGCGTTCGACACCATCCATACAATAAAGCATCTTCTATAATAGGAGCTGCACTAGAAATGAGAGTTCTCAAAACAATACAAGTGCATCACAACAGCACGAGGCCGCAGGGGTGAAGATTGTGATTTTTGTGATTTTTGTGATTTTCCTGTACAGAATTCAATCTTTTTAGAAAGTAGCATCAGAATGTACTTGTGGAAACGATTATCTCTAAGATTCGAATTTGTCCATACTTGCAAATGGAATTTTAGAATTTGTCCTAACATTGGAATTTGGGATTTTTTCAGTGCGCATAGCAATAGTTCTATTAATACTAAATTAAACTTACGTTCTTGCTAGTAGGTGAAGTAGACAAGTCGCAGGTGTCCAAGACATAAAGTGATCGCTTTCATTTTGTTGTCTGGATCTTAGCAAATTGATACAGCAAATTAGCTAATTGTTGAATTCTGGTGACAGAGAAAGATTATATCTATATATCTATTTATGTGTATATACAGAAAATTTATAATTTTAAGTTACGCACATATGTTAAAAATAGGCATTGAAATGGCGTAAACCAAGTTCAAATGGGAGAATTTTCATTCTGGATCAATTGTAAAGTTTTCTATTTTTCACCCTCAACTCAACCTCAACTCGGAAATTTGGAAAAACATGGAACCAGGAGCACATTGTTGTGATAACAAGACTCCCCAATAAAGCCCATTTCGAATGAATACAGTAGACATTGGATCCTTGTATAAATGTAATGCCGATTTTTGGTAAAATTCGATCTGGTATTACTTTTTAGCCTCAAATCGCATGTGCGTATGTGCGATTACTTTCAATACGATCTTATTACCAGAGGTTTCTGTACAATATATACTTTATTTCTGTGCCGTAATAATAATCAATTATTATACAATTATAAAATACATACAAAGGTGAATATATAAGTAAAGCTATGCAGAGTCTGTAAAATTCCTTCCAGCTTCTCGTTCCTCTTTAGGAGAAGTGGATTTACTATGATGGCCTCCTCCTCCCCTAATAGCCATCCCCCTGGTCCTCTCCATGCAAAATAGAGCTACGAAGCGGTGGTGTACATTCAATTGTGATGTGATAACCTTGCTGCACAGCAAATAGTGTTTGTGAAAATTTGAGGAAGGTTAATATTGGATGTCTTGTTGCTGTTAGATAGTGTGCGTGTAATAGATGGCTTGGCACTTTATCAACTGAATATGGATGGAGGTATTTCTTTGCATTGTTTACTCATAATGGATCTGCTTCTAACTTATTATTTTGTTGACTTTGGTAGTATCAGGGTTGGATCAATGGTAGCTACCTTTGTTATTTTATCGTCTAATTACAACCATTAACTCAAATACTAATTCACAATATAATAATATGTAGCATTATATCGTGACTCACCCATCATACTCAACAACAGTTGATGAATCATAAGTTCACTTCTCTTTTCTTATTGGCGAGATATTTACCTGACGAGAAAATGATGATCCGACTTATTAACTGTGCTTTTATACTTTTCTATAAGATCATAAATAGATTACCTATAACACAACAAAAATATCATTAAAGCATCAATATATTCGCAATCTTATCAGCCTCAGCCACCATAGGTAATTCATTGCATCATGTATAGTGGTCAAAATGGGTTTATGTGGCATAAGGTGGCACTGATTGATAACTACAAAAAGTTAGGAATTAATGATTAATTAGAAAAATTAACCTGTGACTAATTTGAACGCGTATTATTCGAATCTGGAATCCAATTAACTGTATCCGATATCGTTTAGAAGTAACCGTCTTCATGAATAGATACATTTTAGAATTATTTATATGGAAAAAGATCAACTGTTGAAATACTTTTGTCCGCTTAGTGTATATGGCCCAAATTGGTCCAAATGAGTTCAATATAATTTCCAATAACGAGTGAAACAGGACGTTCCATATTGATCATGACATATACTATACTAGGAGTTACAGTAAAATATAATATTTATTGCTGAATTTAGAAGATTAAAACACATCTTTCCCCTCCTCCTCCCCTCTGCCGCCTCTGCTACCTCTGCCACCTCTGCCGCCGCCGCTGCTGCCATCTCTACCGCCACCTCCCTCCCCAAATTCAATAATTTGTTTCTAGATAAAAAAAGAATATTTAATACGGAATAGCAAGCAAATAAATTTGTATCAACCGTACGTTTCTAATAGTTTTAATAAATAGTAACTTTCCAAGGAACCGAAGTGTTCGGATAACCGAGGATATGCACTGTCTTAATCCAAGAGAAGTACACTAATTAAAATTAGTGATGAGGCTAAGAAAATATTTGAAATGTTTAATATTTGTTCTGGCCATAGCCTACTCTAATAATACCTCACAGTAGACTGAAAATCATGGACTAGGGATGAAGTAGTAGCCGAATGGATTAATACACGATTAGCCTAAAATTGTTAACCATGCAGAATAAGCATTAAGAATGTATTACCAGCATATATAAACATGGTATCAAAGTACATATATCCGATGGAAAAATATCGATTAGTCATCATATCATTGCGCAACAGGTCATTCTAAGGGCAATTTTAGCGATTTTCTAAGCAGTTTTAATCCTATTTCTAAATGGTATTAAGGTGTGATTTTTGTGTTTAACCAATATTAGTACGAGCTGATTTCAAAAATTTAGAATTTTTCAATGGAATGTTATTACACTCCCGCGTTGCTATGGTAAAGCATTTTGGTCAGTTTGGCCCATTTCGTGCAAACTATAGTAACTAGGTCTTCAAATTTGATCGTGTTTGATAGGCAATGGACTATTTCCTATTAGGTGATAATAGTACAACTTGAACTTCTAAATTCGACGAGTTTTGAGTTTTGGGTTGATTTTAACCCCCGATTTACTCGTGAATTTATTGTCCCAAGGTTTGCCGAGTGGGGCCCACATGGACCCCAAATAGACCATGATTCTATTTACTGTGTGGGGTCCATGCGGACCACAATAGTTTACACTGTTTACCATGTGGGGTCCGTGTGGACCCCAATAGTTTACACTGTTTACCATGTGGGGTCCATCTGGACCCCAATAGTTTACACTGTTTACCATGTGGGGTCCATTTGGACCCCAATAGTTTACACTGTTTACCATGTGGGGTCCATCTGGACCCCAATAGTTTACACTGTTTACCATGTGGGGTCCGTGTGGACCCCAATAGTTTACACTTGTTATGAGTATGGGTCTTACCTGCTGGGTACCACCCATGATGTTACTTAGTAGTTGGCTGAACCAAAT
Source organism: Aphrocallistes beatrix (assembly GCA_963281255.1). Lineage (NCBI taxonomy): Eukaryota > Metazoa > Porifera > Hexactinellida > Sceptrulophora > Aphrocallistidae > Aphrocallistes > Aphrocallistes beatrix. Next base: position 5,024,988 of record OY725489.1, read on the forward strand.
AGTATAAATTACTTCATTTGTTATAGACTACTTAGTCTTTACTGTTAACATACTATTTGGTATTTCTTCTATTAACTTACGTTAGTCTTCTTAACGAGTTCATAACATAAATACCAAATTTCGTCATGGCAACCCCTCTCACTATTGCCGTACCCCCTTTACGCGAGGGCCAGACGATAGCGGAGTGGCAGCACCTATTCGTGGCAGCTGTGTCGTCAATGGAGGGAAAGGCTGCGGTCAAGCTATTGCCAGCTTATGTGAAGCGAGGAAAGCTGGAGGAGGAGTACAGTGGTACAATTGGAAAAGATACGCTCGAGGACGCGTTCAAGTACCTCAAAGAGAAACTGGACCCCGAAGAGGACGAGTTTGAGGCAGCAGCCAAGTTCCGCCGAATGACGTGGACTCCAGGTGAACCAGCCCCCGACTTCTTTGCACGATATCTTGAAGAAGCGTGTAAAGCCGGAATTACACCTAAAACAGCATGTACGTTCATGGTGTCTCAAGCACCAGTGGAAACTCAACAAAAGCTGATGGAGTGGGTCAAGTCACAGGACAATGCACTCTCTTTAGAGAACGCGCTACACTTCGGGTCCGTGTTGAGGAAAGTACTAGGTGAAAGAGGAATCCCAGTAGATCGCGGGTGCCGTATACAGCAAGTAGAGGCATTGGAAAGTAAAGAGTCGCAACAACGAGGAGGACCAAGTGATGATTCCGCCGACAAAAGTGATCCGGCGAATAGCAATGTTCACTTCGTTCGGAAGCAGAGTTATAGAGGCGCAGGCAGACGACAACCACCTAAATGCTACTCCTGTGGATCAACAGAACACTTTATTCGGTTCTTCCCGAACAGGTATTGTTCAGTATGTGGCGAGGCTGGACACAAGTCAACTAGTTATTCAAAGAGGGATAAAGACGCACGAACGGAGAGATCGTATAACTTCCAGAAGAGGAACGTGTATCAGGTGTCTGCCCATGAAGAGGCAGTAACAGTGGAAGTTAAGATAGGATTTCATAGGGTAGCCACAATGCTTAACACCGGCGCAAAACCGAGCGTGATCGATCTCGGCACCTTGAGGCAACTGGAATTGGAAGAAAATCTAGTCCCGGCAAAAAGCAATGTGTACGACTTATGCAACAATCCAGTGAAAGTTAACGGCTACGTCGGCGTTACGATTCAAATTGGAAAACTTGAACCTGTAGTGGAACGAATGCAGGTGCTAGACAGTGAGGAGGCCACGCTACTACTCGGCAGGAGATTTATGGGACACCTGGGACTGGTTACATTTGACTGGGCGAATAGTAGAGTCAAAATAGGCCATTCGTGGATAGATACTCAGAGCTCGCTTAGTGGCGCAACGCCCTTAGCTCGAGCGAGGGTTGCGAAGCAGAATGAATCAATCGAAGAGGTGGCGCTAGCAGAGGAACAACAAGGGGAACTTTTTTCAAACAAATTGTCGACGATAGAGAGATCCGAACTTGCCTCATTAGTCGATGGGTTTGCGAAACTATTTTCACGGAATCACTAACGGCCAGACAGGTGTAAAATTCCAAAACCCCATGTAATCCTGACAGGAAACGCGCCTCCGCAGAAATGTAGACCGAGATGGATACCTCCGCATTGGGAGAGGGAGATAACATAACAATTGGAAGAGATGCTAGCCGCAGATCCCCCTATCTGCCAGCCAAGCAAGTCGCATTGGGCATCTGACGTTGTCCTAGTTAAGAAAAGAGACGGAACAATGAGGTTCGCAGTGGACTACCGCAGACTGAACGGAGTTACGAAACGAGACGAATATAATTTACCAAACCCACAGTCCATCTTTGATAAGTTAGAGGGAACATCTTCTGCAATGAAAACCCTATCCTCAAAGTGCGACTCCTGATTCACTTTTTAATAAGATCCTCGAGGGACAAGTGAGGGATGAAGTTATCCGGAAGGCATTGACCGAGATTGATCGAGAGGGTCAGGTGCGTACTGGTCAGCTAAAGACTGTGGCTGACAAGTTTTTGGGCAAAATTTGTACTTCATGATTTGTACTTCATGGTGGTTCCGATTGAGCTACGTCAAGAGGCGATGTTACATACACATGCCCAACACCATTTCGGTCAGGCAGGTACAACCCGATCTCTACGGAGGAATTTCTTTTGCCCACGAATGGCACGGGACGTCAAGTCGTTTTGTCGCAACTGCCTAACTTGCCAAGGGCGAAACATAAGTCGAGTGGAAGAGAACCTATGAAGATGATGGAGATTGGAGAGGGAATTCCGGGTGAGCAATCTCGATGGATATAGGGACACTCCCATGGTCCGACGATCCAGAGGACGGGTGTCGGTATTTTCTTTTTATGGTTGACCTATTCACAAGATATGTGGAGTTACAGCCCTTGAGGGATCAGGAGGCGGACACGTTGCTTGCGGCCTTCCAGCAGGGTTGGGTGTACCGTGGTCATGGTATGCCATCAATAATCCTGACCGATAAGGGAGCGAACTTAGACGGTAGGGTTTTTCGAGAATTTTGCTTGAAAGCAGGGGTCGACAAAAGGTCCACAACTCCATACCACCCTCAAGCCGATGGAATGGCTGAGCGGAACATAGGGTTGGCAAAACAAGTTATCCGATGTCTCCAACGGGCCGTCAGCTCTCTAAGGGTTCTTGGCCGGGGCTTCTAACTGAGGTCAGCTTCCAAATGAACAGCATGGTAAACTCCACCACTCGCATATCACCTAACTTACTTAACTTCGGGAGAGAACCGGCTTCCCCATTGGATGCATGGTGCAACCATCTTGGGGAGGGTGAGAGAAACAGTCAAGGAGAATATTTGGAAACTTTGAGGAGGAAGAGAGTGGAGCTTCGAGATATTGCATTCGAGAATAGCAGGAAAATCTCGCAAAGGCCAGGAATCGCTACAATGAGAACAAGACAGAGAGCGGCATCGGAAAGGGTGACTTGGTGATGTTGAGAAAGAGTGTCATACAAGATTCGCTGTCCTCAAGGTTCAGTGGGCCATTCGAAGTAGTGGAGAGAAAGGGTCCTGATATCAAGCTGCAAATAAGACGGAAGAACAAGTGGATACACTTGGACAACGTAAAAAGGTACATGGGATCAGAAATGCCTATCACTTCGCTGATTAGTCCCTAGGATCCACAACCTTTCACTGAGACCCATATTGAGGACGGCATTAACCAGGAAGTGGAAGAAACAGGGGACGAATATATCGCATGAAACATGCAATTTTCGGAAGTTACCTCACCACTCTTTCGAAATGTGGTTATTCCGTTCACTTAATTTCCGGGACGGGCAGATCAAGACATCTATTTTCTGCGACTGGAGGCCATCCCGGAAAATCTAGGTACCTAATTTTCGGGACTGGGCAATTATTCGCCATTTTTCAATGAATTAGTCAACTTATATATATATCCACCAGAGGCTCGCTTCGGTCGCCTGGGGTCACATTGGTTAATTATAAGGTGGATAACATCTAAATACGTCTGTCCTACTGTGATAATCGATATCGCACGAAAAATCACCAAATTTATCAATTTTTAAAATTTTGATGAGTAATGATGACGTCAACAAAGTGATGTGTCATCATTTTTTGATGATAGTTGCATCATATGTGAGATATGATAGTATACAGATTATGTGAAGTTAGCAGCGAGGTCTAGCAGCGAGATGTGAACTTAATTTCTCAGTCAATTATGCATCAACCACGGTCAAACTTGTTATATGGCATAGTCTCATATGGAACTTTACTCCATTCTGATAGATAATGTATATCACCTCTCCTCATCCCACAATGGCATTACAATTTTCCAATACAAAATCCCCATATACAATTTCGAGCAAAACTTACGGCATAATTTCTCAGTCAATTCTACATCAATCACGGTCAAACTTGTCCTATAGAATAATCTAGGATGGGGCTTTACTCCATTCTGATAGTGTATATCACTCTCCCATCCCACAAGACATTGCAATTTTTCGTTACAAAATCCCCACATACAATTTCGAGCATCACTCTATATCACGTCTCCTCAAATTTCTTCAGTTATTTGATGTCAGCCCTGTTCTTGAAAATATCAAAGAAGCAGCCACTAAATTACAGTCTTCAGTATCAATTTTAGAAAAAACAGAGCAAACTGAGCACTATGAGCAGGAACACAGCAGTACATCTTTATTACCATTCCTCCAGTTCATTATTTGCCAACTTGAAAACTATTCACTTCCACTAAAAGGGCGGAGATATAACTTAGTTACCCAGGTCAGTTTCTAATATTAAAATCTAAATACGTAGTTCTTTATTCTTTACCTCATATATCCTTTTAGGCCATTGCCTTAAAAGCACATTTGATATCACCAGCTTGCTATCGATTTTTTCAATCATTGGATTGTATTATTCTCCCTAAAAAAAGGTCAATTCGTGTTTTATCTTCATGTATAGGCTTGGATAGTGAGTATTTACATTACTTAAGAAGTTAACTGCTGATTTTTGTAAGAGGGACCGATATGTTGTTCTCAATATGGACGAAATCCACGTTGCATCAGCTATTTCTTATCAAGGTAATTATATTTTTACATTCAATAAATGCTTGTTATTATATACGTATACTGAATTTTAATATTATACTGCTTAGGTGGAAATGTTATTGGTGAGACTGATCCTAGCACTCCAACTAAGAAAGTTTTTGCTATTATGATTTCCAGTATATCCAAAAATGGTCACAAGTTGTGAAGTTGCTACCCTCATACTTTTCTACTGCCGAGGAATTATTTCCAATGGTCAATTCTGTAATCAACGATATTGAAAAGTGTGACTTATTTGTTGAAGTACGTACTCGTAACATGATAATTATCCAATGAATGTACGTTTATTTAAATTGTACTCTTTTGGCCATAAAATATTACTTCCCGCAGTTCCACATCCAACTTGTCCTGAGAGAAAGCTTTATATCTTGTTTGATTTTGTTCACATTATCAAATCCATAAGAAACAATTGGCTGAACTTGAAGGACTATGATCTTACGTTTACATATCCAGATATGTAACTATTTTCTTCACTCCCTATTTCTACTGCTAAACTGAATGAAGCAAAGTTTAATGATATTAGAGTATTGTATAAGATTGAACAACATTCTAGTATTAAGCAAGCTCACAGGCTAAGTGCAAAGGTATGTTGGCCCACCAGTTTAGAACGTCAGAACGTTAACCTAGCACTTAGAATATTCAACGATTCAACCTGCGCAGCGCTGAAAATTCAAAATGATCTACACCCTGACTGTATAAATGACACTTCAAATTTTGTTGATGTAATGAGTAAAGTTTGGAAGATCTTCAATATAAATACCCCTTATAAACATGTGCGCTTGAATGATGAGTACTCTAGACCTCTTATCAGGCCTGGGATAATAGTAATATGTAATAGTAATAGTAATAGTAACGATTACATTTTAGAAGTAATAGTAATAGTAATAGTAATAGTGTTTTCAAAATAGGATGTAATAGTAATAGTATTGGTAATAGAACCTAAAGTAATAGGAATTATCTATTACATTTCTATAACTTCGGACTGGCTTATCTCATTTGTCGTGAAGAAATAGGAAGTTGCTAAAAATAAATTTAATAATGTAAGATGATTATCGTTTTGCCTTTGTCGCTTACTTTTAAACGCATTGTTTCATTTATAGGCATTCACATATGTATCATATAATATGTAATTATTTCTATTTGCATAATATTATCAATTAAATAATAAACTTCAAATATTCTGAATCATAGCAAAGTCTTAGTAATTGTCGAGAAATTTGTAATAGTAATAGTAATAAGCATAGGCTTCGGATCCACCCGGCCACCCGGCATGGGCCAGGCGGCCCTAAGGGGCTGCCCGACTCTATCCTGCATCGTCGGTTATGGCCGGATAGGCCCGGAAGGCCTACCTGGCTGGGTAAAAGCTTACCCGATACATTCTCAAAGTCCTAGAACCGTGTATCAGGCAGTATTATGTATAATGCCGTGAATGTGCGGCTCCGGAATCGATTGGGGCGACCCCGGAGCCTACGGTCCGGTGGACCCATTTCCGACGCCTATGGTAATAGTAATAGTAATGGTAATAGTAATAGGAAAAAATATAAGTAATAGTAATAGTAATATATTACATTTCAAAGTAATTGACCCCAGGCCTGCCTCTTACAGACAAAGATTGGCGTTTTGTATTTCTAAATCTAGTTGGTAAGTGGCTTGAGAGGTGGAGTTCTACTTAAAAAAAAAAAAGGATGGATGGGAAACTTAGTTCGCAAACTTTCGTTAGTTTTCGCCATTCCTGTATTACTCTCCCATTAATTACTTCACAACTCACTCAGAATTGTGGATTTGACTATGTTCTTAGCTCTAGGCTTCAGAATGATCCCATAGAACACCAATTTGGTTTATATCGGATGATGAGTGGTGCTCAATATCACATCACCTATTCTCAGATATTAGAGAGTTAACGGCGCTTAAATCTGTCCAGTATTCTTAAACTCTTTTCTTTACAACAGTGTAAAAGTGAGCTTACGCTGGAGCAATTTATCGACACCTTTTCCTCAACAGCAGATGAACCAATTCATCTTACGCTCAGTATTTTGAAGTTATTCATGACCTAGACTATATCAATCTCGAAATTCAAGTTCTCCAATATATTGTGTTAATTGGTGGTTATGCTGTATTCTCGTATCTTAAAACCACAAATTACCATAACTGTATTCTACAACTAACTGAGGACAAAGATATTGAAATTTCAGAAACCACAAAATATGATCTTGTAAGATATATCGATCGTGGTTCTCTGAAGTGGCCTTCAGATATTGTCATAGAATCAATTATTGTATTGTGGAAGATATTCACCAAGATTGATGGTAATGAAACTTTAAAGAAAGAATTCTACACCCTCACCTTCAAGAAAAGTGTTTGTTCATCTAGCAGAATGTGTATTGGTTGATGGGTATAGCCAGCATTGGAGGAATGACTGTGGTAGTTGTAGTATTTCTGGGTGGATTATCATAAGGAAGATACTTAATATATTCACTAATTGTATATTAGCTAATAAAGTCCGGAATATAAACTCTGAAATTACATCTACAGGGAAGAAAGATATCCGGAAAATTAGGAAATTTGAATCTTCATAACTTTTATGTCGTGTGTTTCACTTCCCCTATATTGTGTCTCACATCTGTATTTCACATCACCTCTAGTTCACATCTGTGTTTCATATCTCCTATTGTGTTTTCACTTATTTTGTAGTATTTTAAAAATGAATACACCATAATTTAATATTATGATACATATACATATTTTCAGGGTTGAATTCAACCAAAAATGATATATTTTATGTATAAAGTTCATAACTAATTGTATTATGCAAAAAAATCGGATGCACTTCTATTTCATCCATGGTCCATTTTTCTATTATAGTTTCCAGTCCTTATAATACGTAGTTCACGTTATTACTCTTCCTAAACATAAGTTTAATAGTACACAAAAGTAAAGTTCACTGCTAAAAAATTTGAAACATACTGTAAACAGGGGGCGGTTCCAGGAAAGGGGATATCCAGGACATTTGCCTCAAGTTTGATTCTGCGGCCTCGGATTTCATTCGACCACCTAAGCCAAAATCATAGAAAAAGCCCACTGTTTTTTCTTTGCCCCCTTTCCCCGTTTAGAAAATTCAATCTCGGTTGGACCAGCCATAAAATACTCAATTAGGTTTGATGTTGATATTTGTATTCAGCATTAAATCTGGAGAAATTTGATGGGTCACATGACCATATTAGAGCTCAATAGTTCCCGTGACGGCGCAAGAATGTACAACATTCCAATCTCAAACCTCATAGTAACCCCATTAAGTGAACCATGGTTTTACTCCTCTATATTCCATGAGTTCAAATAAACCATAAATCAACACTACATGATCATTTAGTAGATTTCCTGAATGCGGAAATGTCCGAATTATTCTGGTGCCCTCAAAATATTTAAGCTTGCATAAAAAATTTGCATAAGAAATTGGTGCCATGTGGGGTCCGCGTGGACTCCACTAGGTTACACTGTTTACCATGTGGGATCCGTGTGGACCCCAATTACATTGTTTACATGTGGGGCATCTTTGGACTTACATGGGTTTTTGGCATATTATTTGACTATACCTATACTTAATTCCATATAGGTTTTGGCTGGAAATTAAGTAATTACAAGTAAATACTTAGTTTAAGTGCAAAAATTAGTAACTACTTTATATTTATTTGTTTTGCCTAAGTATTTAGTTATCGTTATTTATTTATTACTTATTCCTTTACTAAGTTTTTCTGCCATCATTTTTAACATATTAACTGTAATAGTTTGGCCAACCAAATGGTATTTTGAGATAGGTCAAATGACTCTAATCCCATCGACTCATTTCAATGATTTGCATTCATAAAATTATCATAACAAGCGCGCTTCGCTTGCTTGCGCCGCGGCTGGCGGACACTTCGTGTCCGCCGGAGGCTCCCTTCACAAAACACTAAATTTGTCAATTTTGAAATTTTTTGCTGAGTAATGATGACGTCATAGCAAAGCGATGAGTCATCATTTTTTGATGATAGTTGCATCATATGTGAGACGTGTTAGTATACAGATTCTAATTTCAGCCTTCTATCTCCTATAATGGCTGAGTTATGCCCGAATAACTGTGTTGCTTAACTTTTAAGAATGTGACAATGACGTCATAATTCCATGATGAGTCGACATTTTCGTCTGAGCTCAGAACTTACTGGAGCCATAGCCAAAAGACTCCCACATGCCAAAAATCAGCTTTC
>OY725489.1:5034012-5130322 GCA_963281255.1 Aphrocallistes beatrix
CCTATATTGGGATCCTCCGAATAATAGTTAGACAATCGCTCTCGATGAGAACGAAATACTCCAACTAGTAGCATCAGGCCTAGAAACGAATAAATATCTTCGGACGTGATTGGATATAGATATTTTTTATGCGCAAGGGGATCAGGATTCTGAATTAGATGCATCTCTAACTTGGAGTTAGTAAACTCAATTATCATTTTACATAACTCATCGGAGAAAAATAACTTAAAAAATCTAGAAGAAAATATGTTAAATAAAAATTGTTCATATGAATTACAGTGGTGTTTGCTTATTAGCAATTGCTCTAATAGCAATATTCGTCTATTAGCAAGTTATTTTCAGGTCCAAAGCGTGCTTATTATGTTAATTTCGTTTTTCTATTAGCAAGCTAGCTTATTACCAAGCAAATTTCGAGCTAAAATCGAATTGCTATTTCGCGAACACCACTGTACTTACAAAGGTTTGGTCCACCAGTCACTTTCTAGTTGAGTCACTGGAATTATACATATAAGCAAAACGAAAGGTTGGATTATTCTAGAAGCATACTAAATAAAGAGTCGTAAAACCGAGATTTAGACTCTTCGAAAAAAAGGATCGGTACCCTTGATATCCGGTCCGGCCGGATACTAATATATTGACAAAATGTGATACCTTATTTAATAGATTTCAAAATGCTAGATAAATGTGCAAATGATTCCAAAGCGGGGTTGTAGTATTTTTTTGAGCTTTACCTCTGAGAATATTAGCTGCATTCATTAGAAATTGCCCTCGAATCTTCAGAACTGTTGACGACCAAATCCCATTCATTGTAAACCTAAAGTCTATTGCAATGAATACAAAGTTCGAAAGCATATAATTGTCCACTTCAAATACATTTCTAGGTTGCATAATTATCGTGAAATATTTGGTTCAAAGGTTTTCAGTGGGTAACCCTTAGTATCCAGTATCCGGCCGGATAACCGGATAAGAAGTTTTCCTAACCGATGCACCTCTAATTAGTAGCATCATATACACAAGGCCACTGATAATAGAAAATTAAGCCTTTTGAAATATTGGTTATACACTTGAGTCAAAAATATATTTATCTACTTAACAGGGTCAAAATAAATCAGAATTATAACTATGGCAACGATATACAAGAATTGATACAAAATATCAACGATTTAATAATTTAATGAGAAAATAAATATCTTCAAAGGCGAAAGAATCACAGAGGCTGGAATGCGGTTCGAATAATCTACAAAAGTCGAAATCGTTTTTTGCCTCTATGATAGCCGACAAAAGGGGCAAGAAACACGGTAAGTAAAAAAGAGGGGGAAAAACGGTGGAAAATACAATACATTGAAACTATTAGTAAATATTTATGCACGGTTAATGATGTAAAACAATCATGCAAAGAAAATCGATAGGAAATGTGCATAAAATCGCACGAAAAAGCATCATGCAGGGCAAATGGGGCCAAAAAAGCTGGAGCATAGCCTACTATATATAAGGCCTAAGATTAACTTAACCAAGGATGCGGTAGAAGATGGATGAAGAAATACATGAGCTGCCTTAAATCATTAACAAAGCACAATAGAGCTTAGGAATGTATTACTAGCATATTTAAATATGGTGAGGCCGTTTAAGGGCACTTCTAAGTGAATGTGTTAATGCTAAAAATTTGGAATTTTTTCATGGAATGTTCTTACATTCCAGTGTTGATATGGAAACGTGTTTTGGTCAGTTGGGGCTATACCTTGAAAACAGCGATAGCAAGACATTCAAATATAATCCCATTTGATAGCAAAGGATACTTCCTATTTAGCTATAATACAATTTCTATGTCTAATTCAATGGTTTACGAGATATTCGACAAATTACCAAATGTGACCAATATGATAAATTGTCTAATAACTCGTAAATTATTGAATTAAGACATAGAAATTGGATTATAGCTTAATAGGAAGTAGCCTATTTGCTATCAAATGGGATTAAATTTGAATGTCTAGCTATCGCTGTTTTCAAGATATAGCCCCAACTGACCAAAACACGTTTCCATAGCAACACTGGAATGTAAGAACATTCCATGAAAAAATTCCTTTTAATTTTTCGTATTAACACATTCACTTCTCAGTTCTATGCGAAAATAATAAAAACACTTAGAAGTGCCCTTAAACGACCTCTGACAATCACTAAATTTGACCTAAATATAGCCTGTTGCGTAATCATTTGATGACTAATCTAAATTTTAACAACGGATATGAGTGCTTTGATACCATATTTATATATGCTGGTAATACATTCCTAAGCTCTATTGTGCTTTGTTAATGATTTAAGGCAGCTCATGTATTTCTTCATCCATCTTCTACCGCATCCCTAGTGCCAATTTCGCAAGTTACTCTGAGGCCTTATTGTAGTAGGCTATGGCTGGAGGCAAAAAACAGAGACGAAAAAGACAGGCAAAAAAATGCAAACTAAAATACTAAAAAAATACAGTGGAACTCCACATAACAGTCACCTCCGAATATCAGCCGATATTCTGAATTCTGGTCATTTGTTTTAGAACGGAACCATATTTTTAACCTCGGAATTCCAATTACCTTAAATACAGTCGAACCTGCAATAACGATCACCTGTCTATAGCGGTAACCAATGAACAGTCCCGTCCGAAATTCCATAATATTGAACCTGTGTATAGCGGTAACCTACTCAACGCGGCCAGCGGCCACCCGTTTGTAGTCCCTCACTGACCCTAAAACTGTGTATAACGGCCTTCACCTGTCAGGGTTTCATTTAAACATTGACTCAAGGGATGGCAAAATTTGGGTTTTGAGGAATAAGGGGTGGCGAGGCCGTAACTGCGTGAGATAGGGTTGTCTGGGAGCATCCTCCCCCTCGAAATAAGAAGGGTTAGGGTCTCTGAGATCGAATCTAGTATAATCTGTGAAGCAAAAATGCATTTTTCTGAAATTGTAGCTTTATGGTATATTTGCATTATCAAAAGCGTTTGTGGCTTGTTAAAAGTTTTAGTATTTTGCTTACTTACATTTAGTAGTACTGACAGTGCATGTACATTAGGTCATTATTTTTATTGTGAAGTTTCAGTTATTGTGTTTCAATATTATACAAAATAAACTAACTTTTTCCAACATTTCAAGGGATGTCAAGGGATGGCGAATGAGATCCAAGGGATGGCGGGAGCCATCCCTCGCCATCCCCTAAATGAAACCCTGCCTGTATATAACAGCCACTACCTGTCTATAACGGGCCATCACCTTTTTATCTTTTTATGTGTTTATTACAGGACCTGTTACGAACGATAAATAAATTTCATGTAATTACTTCAAGTAATGGATTTCTAAAAATTTGATATTTATTGTACTACGTTGATACCTTTTGGGGATTAAGACAATCACCTGTATATAACGGTCACCTGTGTATAACGGCCAATTTTGTCCAGTCCCTTGGGTGGCCGTCGTATACAGGTTCGACTGTAATAGGGAATCATTATTACACGTTTGATAACGAAAAAAATTTCTTGACGATAAAATAACAAAACTTTGCACAAGTAACCCCTATAAATGTAAAGCATATTACTCTGTCAATAAATGACAAGATATTAATGGCATCAAGCAAACGCAATGAACTGGTCAAAATACTTCGGGTCAATCGCATCGGCAATTGGTAAAAAAAAATAATATCGAAAGAACCCAAGTATCCTCCGTACTAGGGTATTAGGATCTTTCGATTCATGATCGAAAGATCCGGATCGCGATCCTTTTTTGAGGATCGCGATCGGATCGAAACTTTTACTGAATTCGATCCGATCCTTTTTCTTTTTACTCCCGTTGAAGGTGAAAGTTTTGAATTTATGTTGATTAAATATATTTTTTAATGTGTTTTACGGTTTGATTACTAAATAAGCACTAAGTACGCCTCAATTGACGGGAATTCAAAATATCGGGGCGGCCGCTATTCTGAGGTGACCGTTATGCGGGTTCCACTGTATTCCCATTCTCGCCGCTTTCGCGTTATCATGTCAGAACGAAAGAGTGACCTGTATGATGGCACTATGTTGAAACGATAAGAGTGACTAGCAAGAGTTTATCTAGAAGCGCGAGACGCTCCTTTAGGCGTATGATTCTAAGCCCGGAAGTGTTTAGGAGAGTAAAAGTTTCGAACACTACCCAATTTACACTAAATTATCAATGCTATTTATCGATTTAGACGTAGTATTAAATTTTTGGGTCTGATATTAGGAGTGTATATCTGGAAGGCTGCATAATATCCTAACAGCTGGTAAAGCGGGTGTCGCGCAACATGTAAGAAGTGTGGATGAATACACACAAATGATATTTCTTTTCCATTTCTTCGTTTTCTTAATTCATAAACAGATGTTATATCATATATCCTTACTATTAAAACTCGATTAATCTATATATATACAAGCAGGGATTCCAGAACTGGCAAAAGAAAAGTTTGTACGGATTTTTTTGCCAACCGTTTACTTGCAACTTTATTTTTTCCTCCATTTTAGATTTAGTTTTATTCACTCACTACTTTTTTTTGCTTGCTAGTTATTTTTTCCCGGAATTTTGTTGGCGTGAGGAGAAAAAATTATTGATTGTGTAATATAAAACCGAAACGAGTCTTCATCGAGCGATTTCTAGAAATATTTGAGCATTTCAGAATCAGAATTTTCTTTATTTAACCATGTCGGTTTCATCAGGGTATCCGGGAAATTTACTTGCTACTTTTTTATGCTCGCCATCCTGAATATTTACTTACTACCTTTTATTTTTCCTAAAAAATAAAAAGGTAGTAAGTAGCAAGTACATCCCTGTATACAAGGGCGCTTCGCTTGCTTGCGCTGCGCGGCTGGAGGACACTTTGTGTCCGCAAGAGGCTCCCTTTGGGCGCATAGGGTCATATTGATAAAGTATAAGGGAAATAACATCTCTAAATATGTCTGTACTACTGATATAATCGATATCGCACGAAAAATCACCATATTTATCAATTTTTAAAATTTTGATGAGTAATGATGACGTCATAACAAAGTGATGAGTCATCATTTTTTGATGATAGTTGTATCATAGGTGAGGTATGTTAGCATACATATTCCATTAAAATTTCAGCTATACATCTCCTACAATGGCTGTGTTATGCTCGAATAACTGTATTACTTAAACTTTTAAAAATGTGACAATGGCGTCATAATTCCATGATGAGTCGACATTTACTTACTGGAGCAATAGCCTAACACAAAAGACTAACACATGCCAAAAATCAGCTTTCTGCGCCCGGCAGTTTCTTCAATCAATTCGTTATATAATAATAGACACAGAAAGCTGATTTGGGGATGTGAGAATCTTTTGGATATGGCTCCACTAATTCTGAGCTCAGACGAAAATGACGACTCATCAGGAATTATGACGTCTTTGACACCTTTTTTATAATTAGAAATTTCAGTCTTTCGACCATAACTCAGCCATCTTAAGTGATAGAAAGCTGAAATTTTAATAACCAGGGAAATACATACTTGGGGTATAAATAGAAATGACCCAGTTTCCATTTTCATTTTCTGTTTACTTTCAATTAACTTTCACTTCAACATTCCCTGACGTGCACGGGTTTTAATGGAATGTGCATATTAATTTACTTCACATATGATGTAACCACAATCAAAAATGATGACTAATCATTCTGTTATGACGTCATCATTACGCTTCAAAAATTTAAATTTGACAAATCTGGCGAATTACGAGTGATATCGATTTTGACACAAGATGGACACATTTACAGGGTGACACATAACTTCTGTTACAAGCTTCATTAAGTATAAAATTTCTTATACTCAAACGATCTTAGTTATTATGGTCCTTAAAGATTGTAATTCGAATATCCTCAATGATTTTAAAAGATTTTTCGATTCTATGACTTAGAAATGTGTTTTGTATGGTGAGTTTTGAGAGAAGAATATGTGTCCTTGCACGCAGCGAAAATCGTGAATCAAGGTCCCCTGCTTTTCAAGTTATCTTCTCAGAGTCTTTAAATTCTAGGAAAAATTAGCTCACACATGTTCCTCGAACACTCTAAATTTGTAGAGATATAAGATGTTCAGATCAGTGCATTTTGAAGACCAATTGGATTAGATTCTTTTGTGATGTGAATAAAAGTGCCATTTTGGGGAATTTTGAAAAATGTACCTGATTTGAACTGCGACTGAATAACTTTTTCTAGTTTCTGATAACGAAGTCAGTGGATTTATGAAATATTTCTATGGTGAATGAAAGGTACCTGGTGCTAAATCGTCATGGGACATCGATTATGAAGACATTTTTTACAGAAGCAGTGGGACCTGATTCGCGATTATCGCTGCGTACCAGGGGCCTTATTCACTAAGAAAACTTAAGATTTGCTTAACTTTATATAACTTTATATAGTGGAAATTTTGAAGAGTTGCATTACGATTTGGGTAAATAGATGTTCAATGATACCAATAGAAATATAAACTACCTAAATACTGGAAATATTCCAAGTCACTCTCGAAATATTCGTGATGTCATACTTAAGTATTATGACGTCATACTTAACTTTAAATATTACGTAACTTTCTGAAAAGTTTAACAAACGAGTCAAAATTTGTCAAGCATTTCAATTGTACCACTTAAAATTAATAGAGTATGCAATCTATTTGAATTCTTTAAAAATCTCTTCTAATTTTGAAGATTCAAAAGTTAAGCAAATCTTAAGTTTTCTTAGTGAATAAGGCCCCAGGACACATTTTTTTTCTCAAAATTCACCATACAAAACACATTTATAAGTCATAGAATCGAAAAATCTTTTAAAATCATTGAAAATATTCGAATTACAATCTCTAAGGACCATAATAACTAAGATCGTTTGAGTATAAGAAATTTTATACCTATTGAAGCTTGTAACAGAACTTATGTGTCACCCTGTAGAGATGCTATCTCCCTTAAAATTAACTAATGTGACCCCAGGCGACCTAAGTGAGCCTCTGGCAGACACAAAGTCTCCACCAGCCGCACAGCGCAAGCAAGCGAAGCGCGCATGTGTTAAATAATTTTGCGTAATTATGAATGAATAAAAGTAAACAAAAGACTAACCAAATGTTTAAAACAAACGCGCTTCACTTGCTTGCGCTGCGCGGCTGGCTGACACAGTGTCCGCTGGAAGCGCCCTTTGGGCGCATGGGGTCACATTTATTAATTTTGAATGAAATAACATCCCTAAATACGCTTGCCCTATTGTTATAGTCGATATCACACAAAAAATCACCAAATTCGTCAATTGTCAGTTTTATGAGTAATGATGACGTCATAACACAGTGATGAGTCATCACTTTTTGATTATACGTAGTTGCATCATATGTGAAGTATAATAATATACATATTCTATTAGAATTTGAGCCTTCTAACGCCTAAAATGATTGAGTTATAGTGGATTAAACTGAAATTTTTAAATATAAAAAGGTGACAATGACGTCATACTTGCATGATGAGTTGACATTTTTCTCTGAGCTCAGAACTTATTGGAGCCATAGCCGAAAGACTCCCATATCACAATGGCACGGCAGGTGGCTTTTGGATGGAAATTCATAACATTGAATTTCTTTCTAATGTTGATTTTCGAAATCAGCATACTCGTAAACCTAGGAAACCAAATTTCATTCTTGGAATTTCATTTCCGTTAACATATTACTCTTCACAGGCATGTCATCTTCAATATTCCAAAAGTATAAATTTTGATTTCGATTTTCGACTATGATGTAATTCAGAATAATAAAGGATCCCCTCATCCTAAGTTGTGATTATTATATATCAATCAATAGCTCTTTTTCTGCTGAATAATAATTGATATACTTCGTTACTGCATTTCTATCCCGAATTTGATGTTCTAATTTTAAAAATGAGTGGATTTCCAAGTCGTATAAAAATAAACCGCGCTGCTTAAAGTGATAGAACTAATTTTGCCTATGCTTGCGAGTTATAAGATTTATATATTATAAAGGAAATTCGATTTTTAATCTAATTTAAATTTATAGCTATTCCCAAGCTTTCCGAAATTTGTTACATTAACTTTTCTAATTTACCGATTTGTAATTTCATCTTTTTTTCAAAAAATTGACACATTTTTTATTCTATGGGTGATTAGCAATTTGACAAACTATCGAACTTGAATAACGAAGAAGCTTATAGTTTCTATCTTACCAACTCGGATAAAAGTTTTAGTGATATTTCTCGTATGTTTATTGAGGAACATGGCTGTAAGGATTATCAAGTTGACCATTTGCGAAGGAAATTCTCTGAAATAAAGAAAGAGAGATTGACTTATCTGAGGAGGGATGATTTACCGACTTGGAACCAGTTGTTCTTTTGCACATCTTCAGATCCATCGCACAGTGATCTATCTCAATATTCCAATGAAGATTCTCCCTTGGAACAGTTTCCAACTCTAACTTTCGAAATCCAGGAGAATTTCAGTCAGATACGTGGAAAACACATCAGCCAGTTACAGAATAAGGCAATTCGGAACCGACTCAGCAAACTTAGATCTCACGTTGAAGTAGTTGCTCAACACGAAGATTGCACTCCGAAAACTATAGTTATGTATCTTGTTAAATTATACTCATTGGAGGAGCACGATAAAGGTACAGTTAATGTCATCACAGATAATCAATACAGGAAAGTTCGGGCAATTCGGTAACAAAAATGAGGAAAATATTAGTTTTCTTATGAAAAAAACCATCAACATAGAAACGAGTGAAATTGTGGCAAACGGATTAGATTTAATTAACGGTCATCATGCTACAGTAGAGGTTTTACTGTCACAGGTAGATGGTAAATGGCTCAGATTCTCAGCGGTGCAGGAGGTGCAGTCTGCCAGTTCTGTACTGCTACATTCGGCCAGATTCATGACGTGGACATTGTAAATGACGGCTTTCCTATTAATAGATACGTTAGTGATGCCATAAGTCTATTCGAGGAGGTCAATGAGGAGCATTTCCTGTCTTTATCTCTGATCAGCAGTATAACCTCACGCATGCCCCATTATCTGACATAGATATAGTCCCCAGTTCACCATTGCATGCTTATCTCAGGTGTTTCGGTTGGCTGATGCAATTGGTTGGACATCTGAATGCTGGAGTTTCCAAATGGTCACCAAGTTCAGCAAACGTCAAAGGTGCAAATAACTTTGTGTGCGGATTAGTGAAAGAAAAATTTAATATCCTGTTTGATTTTGCTTCTTCTCAAGGCGGGACTACCACTACAGGGAATGTTGTCAGGCGCTGCTTAATCCGAAATACTGATAACGAGAAGGATTTCCTATATTAGTCTTAAGACTGTATAACTGTGGAAGACAAATCGATACAAAAGAATTAATAGTGGTATGTACTTATTTATCCTAAATACATTTCCTTGGGCAAATATTACTCCGACGTTGCACAAGGTGTTAGCTCACGCACCAGAGATCATAATAACATTCAACAATGGCGAAGGGTTAGAACAACTATCTGAAGAAGGGTTTGAGGCGAGTAATAAGCTGATCCGCAGGTACAGAGAACGGTTATCCCGTAAGTTTTGTTTTGAAGATAACATAAGGGACGTTTTTACTCGAATATTATGCCAGAGCGACCCAGTGATATTACTGAATAGAAGAATAAAGAAATCAATTCAAAAGAAAAATACGATGGTTGAGGGTGTGGGCGAACAAGAAATACTTGTAAACAGACTTATTTTACAAGAGGATGATTAGAGCTTATTATGAATGACTTTATGAAATATTTAGTGTTCTTTATAATTGTAGCATCATGACAATAACCACATAACTTGAAAACCTGAAGTCCCACATAAGTTTCATTGATTCCATTCGATTTTTTAGGTATGATAACCTATAGGCTAATAACACTTTTTACTAGTCTATCGTTCAAAAAAATAGCCAATGCCACCAAAATGCCATTTCGTGCCACTGTGTCCCACATGCCAAAAATCAGTTTTCTGGGACTGACAGTTTCTTAATCAATTCGTTACATATATATATACTGCCTGAACAAAAGTATTCGTACACCTCATAATTCCCCATACAAATAGTTATAATACTGATTTATTTAGCGAGTCAAGGTATTTAATTGGTAAGAGATACACTTAATTTGACTTCAAATTCGAATTCTCCATATTCGAATTACCCACTTTATAAGCTTTTAACTTAATTACTCTCCTTCAAAATTAAGTATTTTCGGCATTTGCTACCCTATGGCACATATCACATATCACTAGTTATCACCATTGTAGATGATGGCATAAGCGGTACAAGGTGGCACAGTCTGAGAATATTTAACCTTGTGGGAGATTAATCGAGTGGTTAGATCATAAAATGAGTAATTCGAATATGGAGAATTCAAATTTGAAGTTAAATTAAGCCTATCTCTTACCAATTAAATACCTTGACTCGCTAAATAAATCAATATTATAACTATTTGTATGGGAAATTATGGGGTGTACGAATATTTTTGTTCAGGCAGTGTGTATGTATATATATATATATATATATATATATATATATATATATATATATATATATATATATATATATATATATATATATATATATATGTATATACATTAATCGAGTGTTAATAGTAAGGATAATATAATGATTCTTTTATTTAATCAATTTTTGTTTATTTAAATCGGATATCTTATTTAATTTTTTAAAAATGATCAAGGCTGGATTCGGGTAACCGGTTAACCGCCGTCAATCACGGTTAACCGTTAAGAAAAATTTGGATCAGTTAGCCGTTCTGCTTTATTTTCTAAATATTTAGACTAATTTCATTGTTTTTCGATGAAGATTCGTGAATATTAGTTCTAAAATTTTGATATTTCAATATTATTACAATTTTTCTAACCAAATAGTATATTTCGGGACCACTGAAATTAGTCGACAAATTCATAATTATACTAATTAATATTGACATCGGTTAACCGGTCAACCGCCCTGGAGGAAACCAAAATAACCGACCCCGAATATCGGTTAACCAACCCCAGCCCTGAAAAGATTAAATAAAAGAATCATGATTTTTGATTTTTTTCATGAATTTTAATCAAGCCTGCCGGTGGCGGCGGGAGCGCATTGGAATCGCACTAAAAAGTGCTTTGAAATTTTACAAAAATATGATATTGTCTCATAAAATGCCACTTTTAACGGGGGTATTTCTATTTATAGTTTGGAACCCGAATTTATATGGCTTCCCCCCAAAAAATGGCTTAAACAGGAAATGACACAACATATTCGTGGTATAGGCGGGGTAATTAAATATTAAAGTTAATAAAATTTCAAATTTGATTACATTTAGAAATATCTTTACGACAGAAAATAGTAGTGAAAAAAATTAAATCGAATGAATTGCAAACGTAATATTTACACATTAGATCACAATTTTCAAATAACTGTAATGTTTAGAACCAGGTATGTATAAATTTGCAATTTATAAGTGTGCTTGTGAGACTATCACAAAAATTTTGGTCCTACAATGGACCTTTTTTTCCATTGAATATTGGTCCGGGGGTCCATTTTTCAGAGAATATTGGTCGGGGCGGACCAAAATTCCTTTTCGAAAATCGATTCACCCATACCAAAATTCCATGGAAAATTGGTCCCCCGCAACAATTTTTTGCGGACCAATTTTCCAGTGACTTGATTATTTAATTGATGAGTACATATCAAATTACTTGAAAGTACAATAACATACCCATAGCTGAATTGCAAGCTTTTTTCTGTCAGTCTCGGTTTATTTTCAATAAACATTGAATCGTCGTTTGTAATATTTGCATTTCTTGAATCTATCCACTTTGTCCCGTCCTTCCCAAGGAAAAAATCCTGATCCATTAATGATGTATTTGAGCCACTGCTAGCAACACTCTCATCCTCACTGGTAGAAGTCACTTGAGTAGAAGTAAAATCCTCGCGGATATTAACATCTTCATCAGAAGATTCATAAAGATCAGGAATCTCCTCTTCAAAAGAGACAACTCGCCGCCTTTTAGGGCTTGGTGATGCCATAATTTGTATTGATAATTTTCTAATTGCATTGATTAATTAATTAATTAATTAATAATAAGGTATGATACATGACAATAGATCTTAAAATCCTTATTCTCGAGAGATGATTAAGAATCAGGGCGACCATAAGTCCTCGTTTAAAAAAAAGGACATTTTCTATGCCAAGGCCACTGTTAATAATACGTAAACTTCAGCAGTGATGCGGGCGGACGGTATGTCATTATCATGATCTCATTATTTGATAGAATAGTCGAGGCTGATGATTTAATATATGATTGGCTACAAAAGTTTAATTTACGAATTGAAGTCTTCAATAACCATAAATCAATACCTATGGAAATGCTAGTTATATTGCTACTGTATACAGTAGAACTCAGTTACTCCTTCCCTTATTCTAATTGAGTTCGCATTAAACATTATTCCCAGGGGGGATACATGTAACCAGTGCGGGGGCAGACACATAGGCGTAGCCAATGGGCCTGCAGAGCCTGCCCGCAGGCCCACTAAATATCCTGCAGGCCCAGTTAAGACGGACCGTAGCCCCTGGCAGGCCCTTGTCGGCGCCACTGGCTATGCCCCTAGGCAGACATCAATCAAAGGACTGCCATTTTAAGGAAGTGATCTGTTTCAGGTGCCAAAAGCGAGGACATTTGTCGGAGCAAACCGAGACGAAACTCGGCTCCAATCGATAGCCAGAGAAATATCCACGTTGTTAGCGGTGAAAGTGAAGAAATCAATGGGGATCAGAGTGGACCATGGGTCACTGGGTCATGGGTCATGGGTCACTTGGGTCACATAAATCGCTGGGTCAGTTGGGTCATGGGTCACGACCTCTTGACCCAGTGACCCAGTCACTGGGTCACTGGATTACAGGGTCATGGGCCATAGATCATGGGTCACATGGGCCACATACTGGGTCACTGGGTCACGTACTGGGTCACTGGGTCACATACTGGGTCACTGGGTCACGTACTGGATCACTGGGTCACATACTGGGTCACTGGGTCATGGGTCACTGGGTCACTGGGTCATGGGTCACTGGGTCACTGGGTCACATACTGGGTCACTGGGTCACGTACTGGGTCACTGGGTCACATACTGGGTCACTGGGTCATGGGTCACTGGGTCATGGGTCACGCATGCAATGGGTCAGATGGGTCATGGGTCACTGTAAGTGACCCATGGTCCACTCTGATGGGATCCATAACCGGAATATAATCTATATAATATTCGGGATTCGATTCTAGCTCCCTTAAGGATACATGCAAGAGTGTGTGGGGCAGATCTAGAAATGGAGATTGATATTGGAGCGACCAGATCTATCATAAGTAAGGCGACTTTTGAACGGATCTGGATTCCCGGAAATACCAATACGCTTAAGAAGACATCCTCGCGGTTAAAGACCTAGTATACCGGTGAGCCCATTGAGATATGTAAAACTAGAAATGAGACATGCGCGACTTACCCTGATAGTAGTAGAAGGTAACGGGTCTATCCTCTTGGGAAGAGACTGGATGGAAAGACTCGGTCTTAGTTGTTGCCAGCTGAACCAAATTCAACAACTAAATGAGATAGAATGCGTCTTAGCCCATCATGCTAATGTATTTAAAGAAGAACTGGGATTTGTCAAGGGAACTCAAGCCAGAATTTACAGAGTCTGGTACGTCCCCGAGATATTTTAGAGCCAGGCCTTTACCATTCGCACTGCGGGGGAAGGTGGAACAGGAATTGACCCGACTCCAAGAACAAGGAGTCAGATTGTGCCGCGCAGGTAGTACCAGTGGTCAAGAGCGATGGGACAAACCGTTTATGCGGGGACTATAAGGTGACAATAAATCAAGCCTCTAAGATCGACAAACATCTACTCCCCCAGATCGATGATATCCTATCTTCCTTAGCTGGTGGACAATCATTTTCGAAATTAGACCTGGCGCATGCTTACCTACAAATCCCCCTACATGAAGACTCAAAGAAGTTAACAACCATCAGTACGCACAAGGGCCTTTTCCAGTATACGAGGTTTCCTTTCGGAATAGCGTCGGCGCCAGCGATATTCCAGAGAACGATTGAAAGCATCAGTTAGACTTAGAGTCTATCGCTGACGAGTTCATTCGGGCGCGCAAAGGACGCTCGAACATATCACAACAAGCGAGCAGGTAGCTCAGTAGAGAGTTTCTCGTCTTGGGAAACCATTATCTCAATACAGTAGAGTAGATTATGATAATACAGTAGAACTCGGTTAGTACGTACTCCTCCGGGAAGCGGGAAAAAGTACGTACTAACCGAGTTGATATTACATAGGAATCTATATAATAGATGAATTCTGGTTCACAGAATTGAGTACGTACTAAGCCGAAGTACGTTGTATCCCGAGTACGTACTAACCGAGTTCTACTGCAGTCGATTTCTATAGAGTTTTGTTAGTTCAATGTGAGTGTGATATTTATTTATGCCGTGAATGTAGCGGCCCTGGAGCCTTCGGGCCGGGCGGCCCAAAGGGCCGGCGGGCCCATTTCCGACGCCTATGATCACAGGAGTAACTCATTCTAGTACATACCATACTTATCCAATAGGCCCTAATATTGAGTATTTATTAGTTGAAAATTATTGTTATTCATACTATGTAATATTGTTTACTGAGAAGTTTTTATCGAAATAACTTTCTACATTGCACAATTTCATCTTTGTCTATTCTAACATTAACATTGAATATTCCCTTCAATGCCAAGAATAACCAATCGGGAATCCTGTGGGATTCCCGATGGGGATTCCCATAGGACCCTGTGGGAATCCCTATAGGACCCTATGGGAATCCCCATGAGGATTCCTATAGGACCCTGTTGGAATCCCCATAGGAATCCTGTGGGAATCCCCATGTGAATCCCCATAGGAATCCTATGGGGATCCCCACGGGAGAAAAAAATCATTCCCATTCCCATCCCATAGGTATGTGGATCCCCATTTCCACGGCAACCCTGGGCATATTGCAATGATCGATAATTCCAAAAAGTTAGGAATTAATGATTAATTAGAAAAATTAACCTGTGACTAATTTGAATGCGTATTATTCGGATCTGGAATCCGATTAGCTGTATCCCATATCGTTTAGAAGTAACCCTCTTCATGAATAGACCCATTTAGTATTATTTGTATGGGAAAGAATCAAGTGTTGAAATACTTTTGTCCGGTTAGTGTATTTTAAGGTCAAAAACGATACTTCTGGGGCGATTCTACTCTTAGACCAGTAAGTATGGTGGCCAAAAGAATACTCTTTTAAAAATTTTCGAAACATCAAATCCGCCTTCTTAATGAAAATAATCAATTCGTACAAAGGACATCAACAAATAATTTCTGATGAAAATCGCGACAGGTCTCCTCACTCAAGTCCAGAGAGGCATAGTCAACTAGTAGAAGAGGACATAGTCTCTAGTTCTGATGATGGAATTATATTGACTCAGGAGCCTATTGATCTCGAGTTTTTCGATGACTCATGTTCACTGAGTGAGGACAGTCGTCAATCTATCCAGCCGCCTCGTGAACCTACTTGTTTCTTTCCACGGTAGCAGATACTCCTGTAAAGGATTCTCAGACTCTTGGTATGTGGTAATTTCATTTTTTCTCCCCAATTTGTATTTGATTTTGTAATTATAATGGATATTATAATTATTCACAGAGAAAATTCTATCGTCAACACAAGACGTAGTTATACAGCAACCCGATTGCACTTTATTTAGAAGAATTGTATCTGATAAAGATATGAAAATCGCTCTTCATGAGCTCAGCCATCCAAATACTTTCTTACCAGATGTAACGATGAATGCTTTCTGCGTAAGATTTATTCAACGAACTTAAAATCTTTAATATTGATATCATGATATCATAGATCAGGTTTACTCTTACCCTTAGAATTTTGTTATCTTCACTTGAGAGACTCTAAAGCGCCTTACTAGCGAATACATTTTGACACTCTTAAAAATATATTTAATCTACAAAAATAATGTATTTTAGGTGCTTTTACTCAACCAATTGCCACATGTTCGAGGTTTACAAGATACAATACTCAGTCAAGTATGTTTTTGATAGTATGAGCAATATTATACAATGTTCATTTGATGATTGAATAGAATCATCAGTTTATCCCTGCTGGGAGGGAAAGTATGAAAGTCCACCACGATGGATCCCTTCATTGGATTGTGTCGAGAAATGAATCCATACAAGTGTTTATTAATGATTCAATGGACCGTGGCTATCAAAATCTGAAAATTAACTCGCAACTCGCGTCACTCTATCGCCGAGGATTTCCAGATGATCTCAAGATCAACACCGCGCCGATCCAACAACAACATGGTGGAGCAGATTGTGGACTTTTCGCCACAGCAGTCTGCCTCACTTTAGCCTTAGGTGTGATGATCCTACTCGAGTAAGATGGCGCCAGAACAGGATGAGAGATCATCTCAAAAAATGTTTCGAGACAAAAACTTTAACCCCTTTTCCACACTTCACAGCAAAAGTAAGTGTGAATAAGAAATTGTCTAGTTTCACAATTCCTCAGATTTGTGTTTGTCGCTTGCCTGAATACGCATTCAATTATGTGGTACGTTGTGCGAACTGCTAAGACTTGTACCACAAATCATGCATTGGATATCCGGATGCCAAAGGGAACTTACCAAAATATAAATGTTTTAGATGTAACTGAATATCATTATTATATATATACAAGGATAGTGCAAATCATTTTTAGTATTTATCAATATTATTCAACTAAATACGGAGTAATCCTTATATATTCCTCTGTTTTATTGGTGTATCTCGTTTATCATTGCCAAAAAATACCGGGTGGTGTAGAATACATTATCGAGCCGCATATAAGAATTTTGTGTTGATATTCTTTTAAATATTTGAGAAGAGTTGTTCACATACTTGGGTATTAATGCGATTTAGCTTCTTTTCCGTAATGTGGTTCAGAGAGTATAATGGGGAACATTTATGATTTATTGAGTGAAATCGATCGATTAGAAACGTTGTTTTTTCGAATGCTTTTGGATCACTAGAAGATATAGTACATATTAATAAACTAAGTTGTTAATGATAATATGATATTCATATATTGCATTGTTTGAGATATAGGAGCCGCACTAAAATTTTATCCTTTAAAGTTAATTGATTAATTATATATATAAAACTAGCTGACTATGCCTCTTTGGACTATTCGCTGATGTCCTTTGTATGAGTTGATTATTTTTACTAGGAAAGTGGATTTTACCTGATCATACAAGCTTTAGTAGATTACACGCATTATCATATATAACGATCCGTGGTAGACTCTTAAAGTGACTCAGCAGAAGGTTGAGAATTGAAATAGTTGATTCCTTTTGCATCAAAATGTGAAACCCGTAGCAGGTTGATGCTGGCAATTCATCATTATCATCCCGTGTGATAACGTTTTGTGTTCTGAAAAGTTCTTGGTACATTTTTCCTTGATACATTCATCATCCTGTTCATAGGCTGGTAATCTGAATGCAATATTATAATGTTGTAATCGGTATTTACTCTGACACACATCTTGGTACAAATTGATTTAATTGGAACCTTTACAGGGTGGCTTCTAAGTCAGGGTTGCCATCTCCTCAGTCATAAAAAATAGGACACTCAGGGATAGATCGAAGATTTGGAAAAACGATGTAAAGAAACCGCGTAGCGAACGACAATAATGGCTGTCTGGGTGCTAGCACCCCAAGGAATTGTTTTGAATGTTTTTAGTGTGCTTCTATAACATTATATTGGATCTCTGATCCAATATAATGTTATAGTAGCACAGTTCTAAAATGAGTGCTGGTGTCCGGCCGTATGTGGTGTACAGACCTGAGTTTAAGAAATATTGGTTTGAATTTTTTTGTGAAGCTGCGGACATATATGTAAATTCTCACCTACGGTTTCGATTTCCAAAATATGCTAAATCATCATGATAGCCATTCTAGTATATAATCTACAAGTAAAACGTAAAAGGACAAGAATGAGTTTATAAGAACAAAAAGGACAAAAAGGACAGCATATTCTAAAAAGGACAGGTAGCAAAAAAGAAGGACTGTCCTTTCTAAAAAAGGACGTATGGTAACCCTGTTCTAAGTTCTGTCCCAAGCTTTATTAGGTATAAAATTTCTTAAACTCAAACAATCTTAGTTATTATGGTCTTTAGAGATTGTAATTCGAATATTCTCAATGATTTTATATGATTTTTCGAGTCTAAGAACTGGAATTGTGTTTTGTATGGTGAGTTTGTGGAAAAAAAATTTGTCCTGGAACGCAGCGAAAATCGAGAATCAGGTACCACTGCTTTTCAAATTATCTTTCTAGAGTCTTCAAATTTCAGAACAAATTAACTGTAGGGTTTAATTTGGGGGGACCCCCCCAAATTTGGGGAGGTCCTCCCCAAATAAAAAATCATGTTGTTATATTTGGGGGGGGCCCCCCAAATTTGGAGAGGTCCTCCCCAAATAAAAAATCCTGTTATTTTATTTGGGGGGGCCCCAAATTTGGGGAGGTCCTCCCCCAAATAAAAAATCCTGTTATTTTATTTGAGGGCCCCCCCCCAAATAAAAAATCCTGTTATTCTATTTGAGGGGCCCTTCCAATTTGGGGGTCCTCTCCAAATCCTCTTTTATCTTTTATGTGGGGTTAGGTTATCAAATATAAAACAATCAAATTATATCGCTATAGTTTCATATTTCATTGGAAATATACGATTGCTAAATCAGATCTTCCGAAGTTGAAATGTAGCAAATTTTACAAATCTTCCATTAAAATTCATTCAACATTGTATAATAATGTTCTTACAATACAAATAAGTACGTTACCACTAGCGTAAAAAGAGAACATTAATGGGAAGTCTGACTAGTTTCGTCGGTGGGATATCTAGGGCTTAATACTTTGCCCTTTGAACAGTCTTGAGGCTACAAGTCTATTTTAAAATATATACTCTCAAAACACTTTCCTGTAATTATTCGATGCTTAAACCCGGCCTATACTAATCATAATATAGATAATTCACGCAAGCCACACAGGTGCAGGGTTATTTCGATTGAATACTTAGTAGTTTTGACTCGATCATGCATGTCAAACTAACATGTCATATGTGGATGTCGTTATAAATTAATTACTAGTATGTATCTATTTTACACTTACAATCATTTAAAAACACTTGTAATCAATGAAAATATTACAGATTCATTGATATTTATATGCTCTGTTCATCTCAAATGCGGTACATAAATACTGCATTATTCACTAGTTAAATTGATTTATTTGAAATTTATTCGTACGCCGTTGATCTATCATTCCGTTTTTTTAAACACGAAATTATGAGTGATGAATCTACGGATGAAAGTGGATTGGAGACTTCTGTTTCAGATTTACAGTTTAGCCTTGATGACAAAGTAAATGTAGAACTTTTCCAGAAGCTAATTCAGTTATTACCCGCTAACTCTGAACTTAATCCTGAGATGTTTTCGCCAGATGAGTTGAGAAGTTGCGCAGGAAAACAAGATGTTATTAGTGATCACATGTATTCGCTACACTTAGCATATTTGATTTGGAAGCAAAGTCGTAAGGCGAATGAACGGATACCTGAAGTTATTCAACTTTCGGTTGAAAATATCAGGCCAAAATCCAGGGAAAATCGAAAAATTTATAAAAACTTCATTCAGAAAAGACTCTCCGAGTATCAACTTAAGGTAAGTCGAAAGTTCTAGTTTACATAAAGTTATGATTTTATATACTTTCTTTTTTAGGAAATATATCACGGTTATTTGTTAAGGAAGGGCGAAAAAATTGTTGTATCACAAGGAATGTTGAAGATAGTTATAGAATGGTATCATGACAAGTTAAACCATCCAAAGGTTTCCGCGCTCATAAAGTCGATAAAATTGCATTTCCATATTTGGGGTGTCAACAATGAAAATATAAAGAAGATTTATGCAGAATTAAGCTGTGATATTTGTCTATCTGATGTGTCCCTCCCGAAGCGAGGGCATCACAAACACATTAAAACATATGGTTTTTGAGCGCATACAAATAGACCTTACACAAATAGCTTTTGAGAAGGAAGACATCCTCGCTAGGAAAGGTTTTCTTTGGGTTTTGAATGTAATTGATTGTTTTTCTAAATTCGCTTGGGCTTATCCCCTCAAAACCAAAGAAACCAAACCAATTTGTGAGATTCTTTGTAAATTGTTCTATAAAGAAGGCATACCCCTAATAATGCAAAGTGATAATGGGGGAGAGTTCGTTTCTAATATCATCAAGGACGTTATGCCTAAAATTGGCATTAAATTAATAAATGGTTCACCTTATACACCAACTACTCAAGGACAAGTTGAGAGATTCAATCAAACTTTCAAAAGTCTATTTAAAAAGAAAATTCAAATTGAATTGTCAATAGGTAACAACTCCAGAGTAGAAAATTGGTCCGAAGAGTTGCTTCCAGAAATTATGAGTACCTACATTCATAGAAAACATAGATCCTTATCTAGAACTCCTTGGGAAGTATATTATTCCCGATCTGCACCTCATTCAAGATATTCTACCCCTCAATTAGAATCGTTTAGACCTGTTGATGTGGAATTATCCTCACATCCAGATGATGAAGTTTTTGCATCTGAGAATGATAATCACTTAATGGATGACATGAGCACATGCTGAATTACATGAAAAAATTGTAACACAAACTTTGAACCAAACTCGTAAGATTCAAGTTGAGAATCATCGAAAAATTTCTAAAGGAAATAAGTCAAGTCAAAATATTGTCGTAGGAATGACAGGATATTTAAAGAATCCAAATGCCAAAATAAAACATAAAAAGAGAAACCTTCACGAGCCCTTGAATGTTAAAGTACAAATTACCAAAATTCATTCTACTTCCAATCAGTGTTATATTGAATACCAAAACCTTCAGGGAGAATTAATACATGTATGGGTACACAGTGAAGAGATATTACCCAATTACAATGGAAAATTTGAATCACAGGACAGTATTGAGGAAAATATTATACCAACATTCACACAATTCAATCGCATTGAATATAAAAAGTTACTTAGCAACTTTGAACAATTAACTGCAGAAAAGTGGTGCAATACAAGAAAGATGGCTGCAGGATTAATTAAAGATTCATGCCTCAGTGAAAAAAATGATTTCAAGAAATTAGATGAAAGATACAGCAATAATAACAGACAAGGAGAGCATGATATGAAATTCTATAGAGAGATTTTGTACGAGGTCTATGATGAACAATTTATCAACTTTTGTACAGAAACTTTAAATCTTTGGAAGGAACAAATTTCTGAACCAAGTCTTAGTAAACTTGAATATCTAGTGAACAAAGGATTTAGAGAATTCCTGGGAGTATTGCAAATATGGTATCGTGACAGACAGTATGCACTGAGTTAGTGGTTATCAGGGAATGAAGACACACACCAATTAGTTAGACAGAAATTAATAAATTTTATTAGAAGATCTCCCTTGAGTGAAAGGTATATTGTGGTCAAAACTGATCAAAAGGTAGAAGAATATCTAACTCAGAAGAAAATGGAAATGCCAACCATTTAGGGAGGTGATGTGGAGTTATTTTGTGCTGCAATTTGGCTAGAAACTGACATTTATGTTTTATTAGATAAAGAATGGCAAAAATTTTCACATAAAGGTTTTAGTTCAAAAAGACGGAAGAATAATTCAAGTCCAATGAGCCTCTACTTAGAGAACAGTCTATGCCATTATGAACCAATCATTTCTGTTGCACCAAAGACTGTCTATTAGTTGTCAGTTAATATTGAAAATAGGATTCAATTGATCATAGGTTAGCTATTTAGAATGTTTAGAAGTACAGATTAGTTATTACTTGTACTGAAATTAGGATACAATTATGGCATCTCTTATTTATCTATTAATCAATTAACACGCAAAAATAAAAATATTGTATGAATTACAACTCAATAGATTTGTAACAACATTTTACTCTCACTAAGCAGGCCCGGCGGAAGCAACTTTTTATTGGTCCGGCCAAAGCGGAAGTTGGTCCGGCCAAAAGCGAATTTGCATATGAAAATAAGCCATAATGGCATAAAATTGTTCCGGCCAAAGCCGGACCAGCTCAGCCGACCCTGCTAAGATACCAATTCTTTTCAATATAAAATCTCTTTTGATTTTGCGGCTCTATTAATTTTTATGAGGACCTCCACAAATATGGTGGTTGAAAAATGGGGAGACCCTAACTTTTTGGAGCGCCATACATATAGTCATAGAAGAGGATTTGGGAAGGGGGCCCCGAATAAAATAACATGATTTTTTAATCGAGGAGGACCTCTCCAAATTTGGGGGGCCCCCCCAAATATAACAACAGGATTTTTTATTTGGGGAGAACCTCCCCAAATTTGGGGCCCCCCCAAATAAAATAACAGGATTTTTTATTTGGGGAGGATCTCCCCAAATTTGGGGGGGCCCCCCCAAATTAAACCCTACAATTAGCTCTCACATTTTCCTCGAATAATCTAAATTTGTAGAAATATAGAATTTTTAGATCAGTATGTATTGAGAACCTTTTGGACCAGATTTTTTGGTGATGTGAAAAAAAGTGCCATTTTGGGTGATTTTGCATAATGTATTTTGAAGTCGTGAAATAATTAATTATCACGTTTCTGATAATGAATTCAATGGATTTGTGAAATATTCCATGGTGAATGGAAGGTATCTGGCGCAAAATCGTCATGGAACATCGATTATCGAGACATTTTTTACACAAGCAGTGGCCCTGATTCTCGATTTTCGCTGCGTTCCAGGACACATATTTTTTTCACAAAACTCACCATACAAAACACAGTTCCAGTTCTTAGACTCGAAAAATCTTATAAAATCATTGAGAATATTCGAATTACAATCCCTAAAGACCATAATAACTAAGATTGTTTGAGTTTAAGAAATTTTATACCTAATAAAGCTTGGGACATAACTTAAAAGCCACCCTGTATTCACAACAATATCCTAACATGATGCTTCTATAACTTACTTATATTTTGTCTTAAAAGCTGGAAAATAGTATGTGAAGTTGTCAGTATCTGCAGACTTGAAAAGTAATATTTCCTTGAAGGCATAGAATATAAATATTGTACTTTCACCATGATCCATTTTAAGAGAACAAATTTTTGGATTTAATGATAATAGTACCATTCCATCTTCGTGGGTTTCCATCTTTGGTTCTAATGACAGCAAAACCCTTTCTAATGTAAACATTTTACGGAATATATTCAAATTTCACTCTCTCGGACTAATTTGCCTTTAGAGAGCTTTACAATTGTTAAAAGTTCGTCCTGA
The DNA here is from genome assembly GCA_963281255.1 of Aphrocallistes beatrix. NCBI lineage: Eukaryota > Metazoa > Porifera > Hexactinellida > Sceptrulophora > Aphrocallistidae > Aphrocallistes > Aphrocallistes beatrix. The sequence goes on from OY725489.1 coordinate 5,057,444, forward strand.
TCTAAAATTGAGAATTGAAATATTCCGGATATCAGTTCAGTCCTAGTAAAATAGTAGAGCACATCTTTAACACAATTATTATTGCAGTTTAGAATGTTTTCAACTTCAACACTGCTACCTTCCATGTATTCTGTGAGAGGGTTGGGGGCTTGGGGCCAATATTATTAACTAATTCTCGGAACGCAATAATAGAGAGTCCATTTTGTAAGTATTCTGTTAATCTCTTCCGTTGCACGTGGGAGGGAATGAACAAACGAGCTGACTGTGGGACACATTTCAATTTTGATCAGTATCAATATGTATGATAGCGGGTGGAATGTTCTTTATAGTACCAAGAGCAACTCCATCAAATACGACCACAGGATTATCCTTTCATATCGAACATGTAAACTAATTGCATAGTTAATATTGACGAGTCGGAGGTATGCATTCCATGCATGATGGAATACATGATAGCGAATCTTACAATTTCTTCCCAAACGTGTAAGCTTCCGATTCTTTGCCCTATTACTTAGGGCGGTCAGAAAGTTCTAATCAGTGTTATCATACACTCTTATTGTACCTTATTATATTGATATTGAAGCTTGAATTTACTTCTTAACACATTCACAAGTGATACCAATTTACAAAATCAAAATCTAGAGAAAACTCTTTGTATACCACTTCCTATATATTGTGTCGCTTGAGCCACCGTGTAAAATTATGGCCACAAACCACCCGACCACCGCTCGTCCTTCCCTCAAGAGTAACGACATTACAAGGGCATTACTAAGCGATACGAATGCTCAAATACAAATCAATCTTAGGAAGTTGATGGGAATGATACTCTCTCAGATTCAAATATCTGATAATGGAGCCTACTTTTTAGGGAAGGACGAGTGGTGAACGGGTGATTTGTGGCCATAATTTTACACGGTGGCTCAAGCGACACAATATATAGGACGTGGTATACAAAGAGTTTTCTCTAGATTTTGATTCTGTAAATTGGTATCACTTGTGAATGTGTTAAGAAGTAAATTCAAGCTTCAATATCGATCCAATAAGGTACAATAAGAGTATATGATAGCACTGATTAGAACTTTCTGACCGCCCTAAGTAAATGTAATTTAGGCTAGTTTAGGTAATAAATCATTGAGAAGCCCTGTTTAATTTTAAGATAGTAATTTGGTCTATGTATAAATCACTTGGTATCAGGATGTGAATTTAACCCGGGTTAAATAGGTTAAGCCCAGCCATGGCTTACTATATATACGGCTAGCTAAGCAAAGAATTGCCAAAATAATTTTCAGGCCATTGATTATATTCTGCATGATCATGAATAATTGCAGATATCATTACAAATTCAAGTGTAAATAGGTTTTCACATACGACGGAAACATCTAGAATATTTTTGAGAATGATTTCTCACTAAATTTAACCACTATGACGCAGCAAAAAATAACATCCATATATGGTAATTGTACTAATTTTAGATACATTTAGCTCAATTTTTCCTGCGATTTAAAAAGAAAATTTATCTCTATTAACATTCTACTTAATAACCCGAGGATTACTTGGGGTCAAAGGTATAAATAGAAATGACCCAGCTTTCACTTTCATTTTCAGTTTACTTTCAATTAACTTTCACTTTCAATTCAACATTCCTGGACGTGCTCGGGTTAATATAAGCTAGTAAATACTCATCAAAATCGTTTTATGATCATACAACATCGTTATGACTTAGCTCTATATTTTGTTGATATCAAACCACAAGTTTAAGAATTTGATGAATGAATAAATAGATAAAATTCTTTTTACAATCATAATACATTTCGAAACCTATTTTCTACGTTTTACTATAATATATTATCCGTACAACCCCATGGCTAACCTAGTTAAAGGTTCTCACAACTTATGTTATAAATTTAGGGTTAATAGTATATAGCTTATCTTATGCATCCTTACTATTTAAACTCGATTAATATTTGTATATATATATACGTATATATATATATATCTCTGTTACGAATTGATTGAAGAAACTGCCAGGCGCAGAAAGCTGATTTTTGGCATGTGGGAGTCTTTTGGCTATGGCTCCAGTAAGTTCTGAGCTCAGACGGAAATCTCGACTCATCATGGAATTATGACGTCATTGTCACATTTTAAAAAGTTAAGCAACACAGTTATTCGGGCATAACTCGGCCATTATAGGAGATAGAAGGCTGAAATTTTAATAGAATCTGTATACTAACATGTCTCACATATGATGCAACTATCATCAAAAAATGATGACTCATCACTTTGTTATGACGTCATCATTTCGCATCAAAAAAATTTTAAATTCACAAATTTGGTGATTTTTCGAGTGATATCGATTAGCACAGTAGGACAGACATATTTAGAGATGTTATCTCCCTTATAATTAACCAATGTGACTCCAGGCGACCGAAGGGAGCCTCCGGCGGACACAAAGTGTCCGCCAGCCGCGCAGCGCAAGCAAGCGCAAAGCGCGCTTGTAATTTACTATTTAGCATTCAATTTCTCAATTAGAAATCACATTATTGATGCCTAATAAATGTTCTGTTGTTGGTTGCAACTCTGGCTATAAGGATGGACCTAATAACCCTTGCTACAAGTTTCCTCAGGACAAAGAATTGTCTGGTAAATGGTTGCGTTTTCTCAACAGACCTGCTGACTTTGTTATAACTAAAAATTCTTTCATTTGCTCGCTTCATTTTGATGATAAATTCCTGAAACTTACTCCCCAGAATTTCACAAGATTGAATTACAATATCAAACCAATTCCTACTATCCATCCACCTTCAACTCCTCTTCGTCAGGCTATTATCCCTACTAATTCACGTCCACCACCGAAAGTCCGCGGCTTACAACCAGATCAAATTTCCATCTACGAGGAAAAGTACAGAATTCAAAAATTTCAGGATGTTGTTGATTTCCTCGAAAAGTCTCCTGAGTTTGCCAGTTTTAAACTACACATAGAAGACAGTTTCGTAACTGCTTACCATCTTGTTATTCGCTCTGGGCTTGCTAGTGTAAAGGAATGTATTACTATCTACACATACTTCCAAGTTAAACTAAGTTTTGAAAATTCACAGATTCCTCTTCCTAGTTATATCCAAAATTCTACTGACCACAAGCTAACACATTTAGATGCTCTTGAGAATTTACCAAGTTATTGTCGGAATTTTAACTCAAAGTATGATGTCGATGTTATAAAGGAGCTAATTCAACTTTGTTATTTCAGTCCTCGCGGTAGACCGAAGTACTCATCACAGGTTCTGCGTTTCTCTCTAATGCTTAGATATACTTCTAATTCCGCTTATAGTTTTCTTAAGAAATACATTCCTCTCCCAAGCAACTCACTACTTCGAAAGCTTAAATCCCCTTCTATAGACAACTGCCATGCACTTCAATTTCTACGTGACTCAAACTTTATTGGCAATGATGTTGCAATTTTACTTGATGAAATGCATCTCCAATCTCAAGTTCAATTTAGTGGGCATACATTGGTTGGTTGTAATCCTGATTTGGAAATGTACACAAGTATATTATGCTTTATGGTCGTATCACTCAAGAAGTCGATCCCATTTGTGATCTCAGCAGTACCTCTAGTTAAAAACTCGGGTGATATCGTTTATGGGAATCTGGATAAATGTTTGTTATTACTCACACAATCTCGGTTCAGAATTAGAGCAATCGTTTCAGATAACCACTCAACAAATGTGAATGCTTACACTCGTCTCTTAATGAATTACAAAGTTCAGGACAAAGATTACAAAATCATTAACCCTTACCTTCCTGATGAGTATATTTATCTTCTCTTTGATACCTGCCACTTGATCAAAAACATCAGAAATAATCTAGTAGCAAATAAATTTTTTGATATTCCATCCTTCCACTTTTCCTCTGTAAATATTAATATTTCCTTTCAATCAGGATTTGTACGGTGGTCCCATTTTCATACAATTCACGAGAAAGACTTAAGCTTATCTGCACACCTCCGTGCTGCAAATAAGATCAACTACTATGTACTTCATCCAGGAAATAACAAGCAGTCTGTTTCCTTAGCTCTTGCTATTTTCCACGAATCAACTATAAGTGCACTTCGCTTATACCTTCCTAAAGAGGAAGTTACTCCTGGATTTTTAAATCTAATTCGGATTTGGTGGATCTCTGTAAATTCGAAGGAACGCTTTCACCCTTTTCGTCAAGGTAATGCTTTAGTTTCAAATGACTCTAAAACAGAATTCCTTTGTTCATTCAGTAATTGGCTAATGACGTGGCAGGACTCAAGGGAAAATTTGGATTGTCTAAGCAAACCTTCAAAGCCTTAATACAGACCAACTATGCTATCTCTGAATTTTCTCTTGACTTACTTACAGAAGGTTATGATTATGTATTAACTGGCCGTTTGCAAAGTGATCCACTTGAGAGGAGGTTTTCACATTATCGGCAACTGAGTGGTGGACGCTTTTTGGTCAGTTTGCAAGAGGTGATCAGATCTGAGTCAATAATCAAGTTGAAATCTCTCCTAAACGAAATATTGATATCACTTCTTTATCAATTACAGCTCATTCTAATTCATCTATCTATGACTTTGCAAGGAACATGCTCATTAATGGTTACGATCATTTACAGCTGACTGATGCTTCTCAACAAGTAGTCGTTTACATTTCAGGGTATATATCTTTGAAGCTATAAGAAAATACCCACTGTCCTGTCTGTTTGAGCTCCTTGAACAACAATCTTATTTCGTCGGAGTATGTTAGCAACTTAAATCAAGGTGGTTTGACTCTACCCTGTACTTCATTACAACACTATGTATTTAGTGCATTTTGTTTGCTTGAAGTTTCGGAAAAAGAAATTAGAAATTCGAAAATTTCCTTGGAAATCTCTAGCACAGACACTACTCAGTATAGCAACAGTTGAGTGGGATTCTAGCTTTGCTTGTGTAGATCACTCAGAAAAGTCAAAATAATCAGTTAACAAAAGCGTTTCCAACATCTACTTTAATAACTTAAGGAAACAGGTCTGTGAAACTCGGCGTAAGGACCAAGTTACTGCTTTCAAATCAAACAAACGACGTAAATATCAAACCTAAGTGTGTTACAACAGTATATTATATAATTAGTATCCTCAGTTTAATTATTTTCATGTATCACTCCTCATATCTATAAACGATACTCCTACTCACTCCTATGTTTGTTCTTAGTGCTATATACTGTATTAATACATTGCCATATATGGATGTTATTTTTGCTGCGTCATAGTAGTTAAATTTAGTGAGAAATCATTCTCAAAAATATTCTAGATGTTTCCGTCGTATGTGAAAACCTATTTACACTTGAATTTGTAATGATATCTGCAATTATTCATGATCAAGCAGAATATAATCAATGGCCTGGAAATTATTTTGACAATTCTTTGCTTAGCTAGCCGTATATATAGTAAGCCATGGCCCAGCCCATTTTAAACCTGGGTTAAACCTGTCAACCCTGCTTGCTATCCTTACTATTAAAACTCGATTAATGTATATTTATTTATTTATATATATATAAATATATATATATCTCTGTAACGAATTGATTGAAGAAACTGCCGGGCGCAGAATGCTGATTTTTGGCATGTGGGAGCATTTTGGCTATGGCTCCAGTAAGTTCTGAGTTCAGAGCAAAATGTCGACTCATCATGGAATTATGACGTCATTGTCACATTTTTAAAAGTTAAGCAACAGCGTTATTCGGGCATAACTCAATCATTATAGGAGATAGAAGGCTGAAATTTTAATAGAATCTGTATACTAACATGCCTCACATATGTTGTAACTATCACCAAAAAATGATGACTCATCACTTTGTTATGACGTCATCATTACTCATCAAAATTTTAAAAATTGACAAATTTGGTGATTTTTCGAGTGATATCGATTTTAAAACTAAGATGCACATATTTAGAGATGATTTCTCCCTAATAATTAACCAATGTCACCTCCAGGCGACCGAAGGGAGCCTCTGGCGGACATGAAGTGTCCGCCAGCCGCGCAGCGCAAGCAAGCGAAGCGCGCTTGTATATACTATATACGTAGGGCACTCGAAAAGTTTTGACGTTTGCTATGAAACCATTAATCTAGAGAAGAAAGATTTATTGCTAATTCGTTTCATTTTGCGGTTGTTAGTATACCCTGAAAATTTCATTAATTTATCTTTCATACTTATTGGTCTACGTTCGTTATGTGTATGAGAAAAAATTCAAGGAAGAGTTTTTGCTATGTCGCGAACTTTAACAGCTACGAAAGCACAAGATGTGTTCTTATTGATTGATAACTTTTTTTCAAGAGAATGGAATTGAGTGGAATAATTTGTGTGGAATTTGTACCGACGGTGTACCTGCTGCACCAGCAAGCTTGGCTCACGTTCTGGTTTCCAAAAGCTTGTTAAGGATAAATCACCACAAGTGACAGGTATTCATTGCATGATCCATAGACAAGCACTAGCTTGTAAAACTATGCCACCACATATTTTGACAGTGATTACTTTAGTCATTAATATAGTCAATTTTATCAAATCGAGTGCGCTTAACACTCGCCTTTTCAGGGAACTTTGAGAAGATATGACTGCTAGCCATCAGACTCTACTTTTCCATCACAAGTACGGTGGCTTTCTAAGGGTAACGTCCTTAAACGAGTCTTAGAGTTGCTTCCCGAGATCAAAATATTCCTTGATCAACATGGCAAGCATGAATTTCTGGCACAAATCAATGATCCAAGCGCTGTTTTTCTTGTGTATCTCGTGGATATATTTGAACGCATCAATACATTGAATCTCTCACTTCAGGGAAAAGAAAAGTACACATTTGATTTAAGTGATAAACTCAAAACTTTCCAAATGAAAATTCAAAATTAGAAAAGAAAAATTGACTCAGGAAATATATGTATGTTTGAAAGATTGTCCGAATATTTCGAAAACATAGATGCTGAATTGGATAATGATTCAAAAACTATGATCTCTGAACACTTTACGACACTAGACGAATAATTTTCTCATTATTATCCTGAGCGGAAGGACTCAGCAGATTTGAAATTATTGAGAAATCCTTTTACTACATCTCAAACAATCCCAGACGACAATGATCGGGCACAGGATGAATTGATAGATCTCATTCATGAGTATCTGCCAAAGAACTATTTGAAAGAGAGGTATTGAGTTCCTTTTGGTGCTCAATGGAGGAAAACATAAATGGGTGGAGATAGTAAAGTAGTTACTTACATTCACTTTACTATCAACTGAGGTAGAAAGTGCTTCTTTGAGATCCTTGCAAAATGGTTCTTCACCAGATTCTACAACTTCAGTTTGGTTTCTATTTTTCGTCGTAGTAAGCGTTTAATTAACACGTTTCTAGAAGTGTAGCTTTAGACAAGATATATTCTGAGTCTTTTTTAGGACAATGCCGGTCATAGTGTTTTCAAAAATCTGTCCGGGCGTAAAGTGTTTTCGAAAAATCTGTCTGGGCGTAAGAAAAAACACCAAATTTGTCAATTTTTAAAATTTTGATGAGTAATGATGACGTCATAGCAAAGTGATGAGTCATCATTTTTTGATGATAGTTGCATCATATGTGAGACGTATTAGTATACACATTCTATTAAAATTTCAGTCTTCTATCTCCTATAATGGCTGAGTTATGCCCGAATAACTGTGTTGCTTAACTTTTTTAAATGTGACAATGACGTCATAATTCCATGATGAGTCGACATTTTCGTCTGAGCTCAGAACTTACTGGAGCCATAGCCAAAAGACTCCCACATGCCAAAAATTAGCTTTCTATGACCGGCAGTATCTTCAATCAATTCGTTACAGATATATATGTATCAAGGTTGAAACCGCTTCAACCAAATGCCAATTTAACCGAATAATGGGTAGACCAAATAATTTGGTTAACCGAATAATGGTCAAACCGAATAATTTGGTCAACCGAATATTTGGTCAACCAAATAATTTGGTCAACCGAATAATTTGGTCAACCAAATAATACTTGATTATATTTTTGCATAAATGTTTATATAAATATTTATACAAAAATATATTCAAGTATAAGTAAGCCTATTATATTTATTTGTGTTCGGACCACTTCTTGTAGGAACATGTGATTATTGTGTTGGGAAAGAATGCAAATTATTTGTTTGGCTAAATATTCAGTTGACCAAATTATTCGGTTGACCAAATTATTCGGTTGACCAAATTATTTGGTTGACCAAATTATTTGGTTGACCAAATTATTCGGTTGACCAAATAATTCGGTTGACCAAATTATTTGGTTGACCAATTTATTTGGTTCTCAACCGAATACCAAATAATGATATTTGGTTACAAACCAAATATCAATTATTTGCAAATAATATTTGGTTAAACCGAATAATCAACTATTCGGTTTCAACCCTGATATATATATACATTAATCGAGTTTTAATAGTAAGGATATACACATTAATCGAGTTTTAATAGTAAGGATTATTTTCTAGTTATTTCTCCACTTATATTTTATAAAATACTTACGTAAGTATCATTTTCAGCTTTGATATAATGTAATCTCAACATATAACATTGAATTTATGTACTGATGTGTTTTGTCCCGCCAAAATGCACTTGTCCGTCCCGCTAAAGACTTGCTATAGGTTGGCAAGTATGCTATGCATTCATATATATTGCTTTAATAATATATTTTTTAAATGCATTTCCAATTGTTCCAAATGGATTTAGTTGCGTCGATGAGAGGGGATATCCTAGAAGTAAATATGTATGTGAATAGATAAATAAAACCCCCAAATTACCTATAAATTAACTATCCATGGTCTACCCAGTGGAGCCCACGTGGACCTCAAAGGACCATGATTCTATTTCGTGGGGCGAATCCATGCGGACTCAAATACTCTTAACTATACCATAAGGTACAAATGGTCCCCAAAGAGGCTGGCAACCGTTTGAGTGAAGTGTACCAGTATCCCTTTATTGTAAATATATTTATGACCATGTTTGCCAGTGGCATACGAGCCTGGAGTTACCGATTCACCCCTATGCTAGACAGTTTATCATGTGGGGGTCGTATGGGCCCCATTCAGTTACATCGTTTACCATGTGGGGTCCGTGTGGACCCCATTCAGTTACATCGTTTACCATGTGGGGTCCGTGTGGACCCCATTCAGTTACATCGTTTACTATGTGGGGTCCGTGTGGACCCCATTCGGTTACATCGTTTACCATGTGGGGTCCGTGTGGACCCCATTCAGTTACATCGTTTACCATGTGGGGTCCATGTGTACTCCATTCAGTTACATCGTTTACTATGTGGGGTCCGTGTGTACCCCATTTAGTTACATCGTTTACCATGTGGGGTCCATGTGTACCCCATTCAGTTACATCGTTTACTATGTGGGGTCCGTGTGTACCCCATTTAGTTACATCGTTTACCATGTGGGGTCCATGTGGACCCCAATTCTTTCTGGGGTCCACATGGACCCCACATGGTTTTTGTGGTATATTAGGGGTTAAGAATGTGACCAAAGCACTAAATCGTCGCATAACTCTATAGTCTGTTAATTTAGAAGTTTAAATTGTATTATTACCTAATAAGAAGTAGCCAATTGCCTATCAAATACGATCAGATTTGAAGACCTAATTCTTACAGTTTGCAGGATATGGTTCAAACTGATCAAAATGCTTTACCATAGCAACGTAGGAATGCAACAACATTCCACTCAAAAGTTCTAAATTTTTCAAATCAACTCGTACTAATCTTAGTTCTACACAAAATTCTACCTTAAAAACATTTAGAAGTAGGCTAAAAACAGCTTAGAAAATTGGCAAAATTGTGCTTAAGGATCGAATATTATTGAATCTCAAAAAAATTGATAATCGTTATTATGACTTATTTTCCAAGTATACTGTATTTCAATTTTTGCATCAATCAGAAGCTTATTTTCATTTTTACACTCAACTGAATGTTCCATTTTCATATACAAATAACACTGTTCAAATTTTTAAATTTTTTTAGTTTGTGTTCAAGATTTTTTCCTGAGTTTGAGTGATATTTGCAAGATTATAAGTTCTATCTTTAACCCATTCATTATAGAACATAGTAACTGACTACAATCATTAGATAATATGGAATACTGACAAAGATATGGATTTCAAAATTGATTTATCGCTGTATTTTGGTATTTTTGGGCTTAATTTTGTATATAAATTCGCACAGTTCTTAAAGTATTGGCTTAAACAATAAGATCGTAGTCAGCTATCTTTATTACTATATATACTTACTTTTATTTATGAATTCATTCAATTCTCACTTGCTTGGCTTTGAGAATTTGTTCAAAATGTAGTTTTTTTAGAATCAAATTTTCCTTTATTATTTGAATAAAATTAAAATTAAAATTATCTCAAGATGATATAAAATAATAATAACATCAATAATTGTTTCCATGTCATAGGTATGTATTCTTCTATAGACAGATTATATTTCTAGATAGCAGAGCTATTTTAGAACTCAATTCTTTCTTTCATTTTGAGTTCCAATTATATTTTAATTTTAGAACAATCAAATTCCTATGAATTCGAATTAGGAACTAACAATTGTTGCGTGTTTATAGTGATGAATCCAAATTTAGGTTTACTGCATAGAGTCGAATTCTAATCCAACCTCTACTTCTAACTGCTAAATATTGTTTAGTATAAATAGCTAATGTAAAAGTCTCAATTATAGAGATAGCCCATATCCTACGCATTGACGAATGCCCAGCCTGGGTAGGAGGAGTTCATGACAATTCCAGTAGGGGACGCCAGAAAGGGTTCTTGTGAACACATGGGCTATCCGCCAATTTTTGCTCTAAACAATAACATTTACTTTTTAGGCTATTTATAAAATATATTTATAGTTTCCATTCTATACTCAATTAGCAACAAACTATTGTTTTATTCTCAATGACTAAACAACAAACAAGTACATCTCTAGAAAGAATAGTATTTTCTAATATTACACAAAAGTTTCAAAAGAATCAACACAATCTATACAATACCAGTCGGTATCTTCTTCAATTTCATTTTCAGCGATACCCACGCACTCCATGTGGCTCCACAGATCACATCTATCGCATTGAATCTAATTGATCTGGGTTGATTTGACTTTCAGGCCGATTCCAATGCCGACTATGCAGTTTTCTTCAGTGCCTTGACATATTTGGCATATGGCTAATGGAGCTGATTGAGGCTGCGGAATATCCTCTTCGGAAGACGAGCTGTGAAATTTCTGCTGGTCTGTTGAATATGCTCCAGAAGAATAGCCAGCGCCGTGTTTTCTGATTTGTCTCGCGACTTTGCTATATCGATGCTGCCTCTTAGCAAAACGCCTCTGTTGCCTGGCTTGAATCTGATAGCTTGCTTTCACCCTTCTGAGGTCTAATTTTTCGAAGTGGTTACGAATTTGTGGGGAAATTGGTATTTCAAGGAGTTGAAATAGCGTTTCGATTCCTCGGAAGCCATCATTATATCTGATGATTGCAAGGGCGGAACCTAATTGCATCATCTCATAGCTTGCATATTCATCTTTATGAACCATAATACAGAGTGTATGGCCTCATTATGGTTCGAGGTTCTCCCCTCTTGAACTTTTTGAATGAACCCTGGTGCATTATAGCCGAATTCTTGGAAAACATCGGTAATAATCTTGCAAGCACCTACACTTAGGTAATTCGGGTGGTTAGGAGGAGTTCTATGATTGAAAATCGCTTCTTGGTACCGGCACCAGGTATTACTTGTGATGGGGCAGAATATATGGTTATCTTTGGCATTGCCATCATTTGCTGAAAGATGCAAAGGAATTGCATCTATAGCACGAATAATTTCGTGAATATTACCGCGATTACGATGTATAGTAAGCCTATAGTAGCTTGCTACCTGTCCAGCAACGGTATCATTAACGGTTCGAATTACTTTGGCAGCTCCCTCCCAGGTTCCTCTTTTGCGGGAGTCCTTTTGTAATGTGCCCCGAAATTCAGGTGATACTTGCTTCAAAGCTTCTGCCTCTGACATCCCACCTTGGGCTAATAACTGTTTTTGAAGATTCTTTTCAGCTCTATTGAGTTTTAGCGCCTTTTCTTGTCTTCGAATAATGTTAATTTTGATCCTTTTGCAAACGTGAGCCAAGCATTCAATACGTTCAATTTCATGTATGCCAAGGTGTTTATAGAGACCTGCTGAATGCAATTTCTGGTGAGTTTTTGTATCACCATCTGCGACTAATCTTGAAAAAATTACACCGCGATCAAGTGCATCTTGTACAACAGATGGTACTAACGCTGATTCAAGCTGCACAGAGGCGTAGTCTTGATACTTATAGCTGTACAAACTTTGGAATGACTTGCGTTCCAAGTCGACAGGTATTTTTCCGTGATTTGGCCTGTCATTAGAAGATTTTCATACTCGTTGCAAAGTTTGCATGAGTTTGATGCTATGCCATATGATAAAACCTTTCCCGTGTTTGCGGATATTGCCGTTGCAAAGCAGTACCTGCTAAATCCTCCGCCACTTTTTCTACTACGTTGTTGATAAGAACCATCATATGAAGCAATAGCTTGGACATATTTTCCATCGAATTGACAGTCTGCGTGAGTTTGGAGTTCTTTCACCGCTCTTTTCATTGATTTGTCTGCAATATATTCTGCTGCAACTATTAACTCCCTTTCCGCTTCAACGTAAGTATGGCGAGAACAGGGGATGGGTATGCTTAGTGTCGAGTGATATAGTTCAAGCTTAGAAAGTCCCACACCAATAAGCCGCCACCCAAAATACTACCATAGAGTAGTTCGTTTCTTTTTAGAATTTGCTGGTCGCCAACTTGAATTTTTGCTTGGGATTTAGCCTTACACTCCAAAAGCCTTGCTGGGTGGAACATGCTGGACACCTGAGTTGTAGGTAAGTAGCAGATCCAGCCCTCTGCTTCGATTGGAACATCCCCATGGAGCCCTTTTTACACGATTTGCAGACCGTAAGATCATCTAACATGGTTTGGAATGTCTGAAGATTCACTATCATGTTGTCGTATGTTTGCATCCGCAAGGGGTATTACATGGTTCGAAAGATTCAGGTGTATACAGAAGCTTTCGATGAGCAACCGTTTCCTCATACTGTTTTTCAACAGTCGCCTTAGATGTTCCTGTTATTGATCCTGGAGGTGGAGGTGGTATTGGTTTGGATTGTTGCTTGAAGCGGTCGAACTCGCTTTGAGGGAAATTCACAGGAATAGGAGAGATAACACCTTACCTCACATATGTTGGCGAAAAGCTTCTTTTTGAGGAAGTGAATCTATTCCCTGGAAATTGTCTCTTGTGCGCGCCAAATTTGTACTTTCTTTTTCCCTTAGTTCTGAAATCGATAGTGCCATAGTCTACAGGTTCTTGGAATACATCATCTGGCTCTTGGGCGCATAGCTCCAACCCTGGTTCCAATGGAGTAATGACAGCTTGTCGTAAACCCGAAAAGGTTGGGCTATCTTCAGGGGTAAGCGGAGTATTCATGCGCGCAATGGATGTAGTTGGTTGTTGCTGAGGCGCTGGAGTTGGAGGAAGAGAATAGCTATCGCTCCTCAATATGCGACGACCTCGTGAAAAGGTGTCGTTATCATCGGACGAACTTGATTCGTTTCTGTATCTGTATACCATTGCAATTATACAAGTTTATAAGATAATCTTATGTAAAACTTTGATATGTGCTTGTTTGTATTCTATGGATTAGATCTTAAATACTTATATCGTATTCTAAAATTAACTTTTGAATTGAAAACTAAAATTAGAAAATTAAATGTAAGGATATTAGATTATGAATGTATCATATTCCCAAAGACATTATATATTCATATAATGAATTCTAAAATTATCTTTAGAATTGAAAACTATAATTAGAAATTTCAAAAAAGTATAAGCTGGATATTTGTCTAATTAATTAGACTTAAACTATTTGGTTACAACTAATTATAGTTTAAATTCTTTGCTATCTGTAATTGGATATAACATTATATCAGTAACTGGATATCAGATAATTTTTCAACCTTAATATTAGATTACAACTAATTTTAGTTGAAAATCTTACAACGATATATACACTATCAAATTTCAATATACTATAACTCTGCCGAAAGCATTCAGAATGCATCCAAATTTCATAATCGATGAATCTGGTGTATTATCTTCATGAAAAAGTTATTAGAAGAAAAAATCAATTTTTTTAATTTTTCTGGAAATTTAGTCAGTTTGGACCCTTTATTAAATGACCTGTTGCGCAATGATATGATGACTAATCGAAATTTTGACAACGGATATATGTGCTTTGATGTCATGTTTATATATGCTGGTAATACATTCTTAACGCTCCAGTATACTACTATTATTTGTATATAAAGAATTTTTTTCAAATTTTCTAGTTTATTTTCTTTTTGCAGGAAGGTTAGAAAAGGAGTCCTTAACGATTTACAAGGGGTTTGGAGTTAAATCTTCATTATATTTATACTAATAATGAATGAAAAGATCATTCAGATACAGAAACGGGAAATATAATTTAAGTCATTTATCCATGGTCCAATGACGAATGATGATAAAGTAAAATACTTTCCAAAGCCAATTGTTCTTATCCATGGTCCAAAATGCTTCACATGTGAGAGATCAATATTATTTCTAACTAATTGATTGTAGATTATTTGGCTTTGAGTCGGCAATGATATATGTAGATCATTTATTTATACATCTGATATCTGCATTTTGGATGAATCGGAGCTCCCTATACTGTTTAGAGGTAAACTGTACTCCAAGCCTGGTCTAGTAACGAACATTGATACCGTAATTGAAATTTATGTTCCTTTCATTTGGAATTACAGTGGGACTGAGAAAATGTGACTGCAGCACGTCCCCCTCTGTCTGCAGGACGCACTTCAGCCGTGCGAAACTCTCCGGCCAAACCGTCCAGATACACAACCAGCCACTTGGGGTATTCACAGCCCCCGGTGTCTATAACCCCACACCTTCAACTCCACAAGTGGATTTCTTCCACCAAAATTATTCGCCTCCCCATGGAGCTTCTCACACCCTCCCAATGTTCAAGTGATTAATTACTTTTGATAGAAGTTTTTCTACTAATAGCAAATGGAGAAACCAGTCCACCGCCTGGAGCAAGTCTCGGAGGAGAGGGTGCTAGGGGATCGGGGTTGGGGGTATGGGACAGGGAGTGACACTCTGGTTCTCAGCTCTGATCAGCCGAACCCATTCTGAATCATCTGTAAATATGACGAAGTTGACGAAGGCAGGAGAGACGGGAACTGAGTCGTTAGGAGAAAGTTGAGCTGTGCGTTGTGGCGGTGCAGCTTCTCTAGGTCGGAGAGACGATCTGAAGTTGCAATGAAGGAGGTAGCTAGAGTTACGAGCTTACAGATACTGCCATTCAGAAGGCAGTCAGGATGCAGGTAAAAGGTGTTGTAGTTAGGCCAGAACAAATATAAAATATTTCAAATATTTTGTTAGCCTCATCACTAATTTTAATTAGTATACTTCTCTTGGATCAAGACAGTGCATATCCTCGGTTATCCGAACACTTTGGTTCCTTGGAAAGTTACTATTTATTAAAACTATTAGAAACGAGTGTTCGGTTGATATAAATTTATTTACCTGTTATTCCGTATTAAATATTTATTTTTTATCTAGAAAGAATTTCTTGAGTTTGGGGCGGGGGGCAGCCGTGGAGATGGCGGCGGCGGCAAGGGCAGCTGCGGAGGCGGCGACAGAGGCGGCGGCGTTAGAGGCGAGGGCGTTAGAGGCGGGGGCAGAAGCGAGGGCAGAGGGGGGGAGGTGGGGAAGAATGTGTGTTTTTAATCTTCTAAATTAAGCAATAAATTTTATATTTTACTGCAACTCCTAGTATAGTAGTTGTCATGATCAATATGGAACGTCGTACTTCACTCGTTATTGGAAATTATTGAACTAATTTGGACCAATTTGGGCCATATACACTAAGCGGACAAAAGTATTTCAACACTTTATTCTTTCACATACAAATAATGCTAAAATGTGTCTATTCATGAAGACGGTTACTAAACGGTATGGGATACAGCTAATTGGATTCCAGATTCGAATAAAACGGATTCAAATTAGCACATATTAATTTTTCTAATTAATATATTGTACAGAAACCTCTGGTAATAAGATCGCATTGAAAGTAAACGCACATACGCACATGCGATTTGGGGCTGAAAAGTATATACCAGATCGAGTTTTACCAAGAATCGGCATTACATTAATACAAGGATCCAATGTCTACTGTATTCATTCGAAATGAGCAAACAAGTATATCATACTATTCTAATGGTGGCATGCTACTACAGAAACGATAGTTATACAGCTTCTACACAGGACTCGAATTCCAAGTCACATTTCCTACATATATAAGGATCATCTCCCACGTCCTTTAGACTGATATTGACGCATCCACAGCGAAACCATCTCAGGCAGAACTCCCAACCTAACCAGTCATCATTCACCCTCTTTCCCCCGGTTGGGCAGTCGTGTTGTTCACATTCCTCGCAAACTGTTTCAGAGTCATCAGGGTTAACACTCGTGGAAGGTAATTCTTTCATGGCAACAGATGAGAGCACTGTACCAAAACCTCCAGATTTATAGGTTGTTGTATCCTTTTCACGTCTACGCCTGAAGATTATGCTGCAATGAATTGGGATTTGAGAACTCTCCGACGCCTCTTTTGAGTAGCCATAACAGCTTTAAGTTCACAGCGGTTCCTTTCTTTATCCATCGATGCTAGGTGTTCAAGAGATAATATACGGCTACATTGTACATGTTGATCTGACAATAGCTGCGAGCATCATTGAACCTTCATTGAAAGCGCACACTGCAATAGCAGCAGCGGCTTGAAGTGACTTTTGTCCTACACGTTTTGTCTTTGGAGCATTATGCCATACAACTGAATGTAGCGACTCATTACAGTTCTGTGTTAATCCCATTGTCAGAGCGGAACACATTTCAATGCTTGCAAATTTCTTGAAAACATCTTCCAGGCGCGAATACTCGTCTTTATTCAGATAGGGTTGTCGGAGTATGGGAGGTGGATGAGAGGTATTCTCAGCTGAAATTGCGAGGCCCTTTTGAAAGTAACACCAGGATTCTTTTGAGTGTGTGCAACGATCGTGCTCCTCGAACAAATGATTCATCAGTGTGTAAAGGGCGTTTTGAATGTATAGTGGTGTTCTGCCTCTGTTCTTGCCAATAACAAGAGCGTATAGATGAGCAATTATCTCGACTTTTGATGCGGGTATTGGCTTGGAGGGCATTGTTTTCATAGTTGTCTTCTTTTTGAGGTGTTTCTTTAATCGTTTTTGCGTGTGCCCAAGACATTCCTCTTTCCGGATAACTTCCATTCCTTTGTAAGGATTATTTTGTTCCAACCTTTTGAAAGAGCTTGAGTCCCCATCTCCCACATATGTAGTATAGGCTATATAATGTTTGTCAACTGATCTACCCCAGATTTCTATTGCAGCAGAAGATTCCATCGCCTGACTTGTTCCAGAGAAGTTAGCTGGGCATTCGCTCGAATGTTTCTCCCAGTATTCGCTGTATTCCTCTGGGTTTTCTTTCTTACGTTCTTCCGTCCATCTGATACATTTGTTACACACGCGTTCGTAAAGGACGTAGTCAAGGACTTTCCCCGTTTTGACTTCAATAGCCCCGGCGAATCCTTGATTACTAAAATAACCGCGCCTGTACCAAGATCCGTCAAAGCTCACCGCGCATACCTTGCAACCAGGAATGTTAGATGACTCAGCTTTGGCTCTCACTTCTTTTGCTGTCATGGACATGGATTGCTGGCATATTTTATCTGTAGAAAGGACCAATTGCGCGAGTAGAGACTTGGACATTCTATGCCAGGTATTTTGTATATCAAGGAGGTTGCAGGTCAGTCGAAAATCACTCCAGCTCATAGAAGTACAGTGTGCTGCTAGTAAAGCTCTAACGTTGACTTGCGCCTTTTTCCGGCAAAGCATTTGAGGATCGTTCACGGCTTCATTAAATTTCATTCCAACCGGACAGGATGTGGGAAATTCAGCAAGCACAATATGGCAGCGACTGCATTTCAACAAGAGATATGATTGTAACCCATCACGAAAGGCGTATTGATACAGATTCAATTTTCCAGCGCAGTTTGCCTCAGTGCATCTTAATAGAGAAAATACCGTACTTAGTATATCGATATCACTTATTTGCGAGCCATGACGAACGTAGAGATCACGAAATGATTGAGCTACATCCTTCTGTACCATAATACTGAGGCGTTTATTGGGCTGAGGAAACTTCACTTGCTGTAATAGTGTTTTAGATTTCGGAGTGCTAGTATGAAGGGGTAATCGCTTCGTGGTGGATGGTGTGAAAGTAGATTTTCTTTTGACTCCCTCACCCTTCCGAAACCTCCCAGTGTTGAGTTTATGTCCTCGCTTTTTGGTATGAACTGGGGTAGCTGGTGCCGTGTTATCCGATTCTTCGGATGTCTGCGAAGAGAGGGCTACTTGAGAGAGAGTAGAACCGAGCTCAGTAGGCGTGGATGTAGCTGGTGTTAAATCAGTTGGGGTTGTTGGGACTTTGAATATGAAATCATCTTCATTGTCAGACCCACTTGACTCCATGCTAGATTCAAAATCAGCCGGAATGCAAACCTTCGGGAGATCTGCGCTGCGAAATGTAGAAATAGTTTCTTGTTCTGAAGAAGACATTTTTTGAATTAGTTATGACATTAATTATTTCCATACTTATATTGATTTGGTGTAACTCGTTAAAATTAACTACAGTTGTAGTGCCCATAATTGTTCCACCTCACATGCTAATAATAGAAGTTTCTTGTAATGTGGTGACAGAATTCTAAATATAGCTAGCATGTACAGTACACATGCGCATGTTGATATTTTTAGAATTTTGCCAATTATGGATGGTGTTTGCATTTCTCAATTTCTTACTAACCTAAATTCCAATTACACTTGTTTGTAACGTGCTTACATATCTACTGTTATGTGTGCATTGCTATTGTGACATATTGTTGTCTGGGATGGAAAATGGAGCCTTGAGATACTTCCTCCATGCTATAAGGATACACTCAAATTGTATTACGTTTATACATACTTTTCTTCAAATGTCCAATTTTAGATATAAAGCGATAGTACTTGAGTAATATTTGCGATTAGGATTTAGGTTTTGGCAAATTTTAAAGTGATGTAAAATTTCTAATATTACATTTTTGAATTAATTTTCATAGTCACTAACTCGTTTTAAATCCGTTTTACTTACAATATTGGAATGCTTCTCAGTATTATTCATAAACTATCTATTGCGTTCCTATATACACTTCACTTTTCTGAGAATTGCTGATGATATTTCCTATATTATCTCATCACCTGGAAGGAAGGGCTAGACCACACATGTCGATGCAATTGTAGGCTCAAGCAATGAATATAAATAACAATATCTGCCCTATTATTTATCAGTTGTAACTTGCAAATCGCAACTCATGCTGGGAACACGCAGCTCATACTGGGAACACACAACTCGTAGGGTCTTCGCTCATCTGGGGAGGCAGGCCTAACTTACGCACTGATTTGGTGGATGGTAGTATATGCTTATGGGCATGTTGATTTACACCTACTATTGTTTCATTCTCAGCCTTCTAATTATATAGACGTGGCAATGACGTCACAATCTCGTGGTCTTTCAACATTTTGGTCTTTGGTGTCTGAACTCAATGGAACCATACCCTAAACTATGGATATCAATATTCGCATTAGAAGTTTGTATTCACTTTTTACTGATTTTAATTGTACCATGGATCAGAATGTAAGAGTCCGAAAAAATTGTGGTAAATGCTTACATGTTTATTTTTCACAATTCTGACTTTTTCGTGCAGAATAATTAGTTGAAAAGTTTGAAATTTTCAGATCTAATAACATGTTGGATTGATTATTGAACCGCAATATATATATATATATTTCAATCAATTCCAAAATTGATCATAATGAATTTAGATTGTGAATATAAATTTAATATTGTTGAACCATGGATAAATGACTTAGTGTTGTATGCGGTCTTCACTTATAGTTAAGGTTGGTGTTTCCCATGCGAAACTTGTTTTTTATTAAAAATGTGCCTAAATTGCTTTTTTATCATTTTTAGATCCTTATAGGGGTTCTAAACAATAATCCCGATTTTTATAACTCCAGCCCCAATATTTCGCCACTTTGAGCCACTTGTATCACCTGGTGTCGCTCTAAATACGACACATTTTAAATGCGAAATGTCACACAGCTAAAGTATAACTTCTTTTAACAGTGCCAGATCATCTTTACAATGCTGAATTCATGCTCAGCACTAGTTTTCAAGCAATTTGATATATATATTGGCCATATTAGGAAACAATTTTGTTTGACCGTACTTAGCAACGGCCAGGAATTTTTTTCCTGACTGTTGCTAGGAAAAGGCAACCAAAAATATTTCCAAATATGGTCAATATATATCAAATTGCTGGAAATTTAGTGGCTGAGTACGAATTCAGTATTAAAATAACGACCTGGCATAGTCAAATAAAGTTATAGGTATGAGATTTCGGCAGAAACTGTCGGACATGGTCATTTTTGGGTCCTCAGGGATAACTGTCAACTTTTTCACACTTTTGAAGGTGTCATGATGTGAAAATATTTGATATGTCATATTTTGAAGTTAAGTACTACTATAAGTTGTTGATTTAGGATGTTTTGATGTTATTCATTATCAGAATACAGTAAAACAAATGAAAATCAAGCCTTTCTGAAGAAAATTGCGCTTTTTAGCACTTAAAAAAATCAATTTTACAAAGGAGGAATCTCTAGTTACAAAGGTCGTAGAGTTAAAAACTCGACGGTTTTAGAAAGATCTCGTCACGTAGAACAAAATGATAGAGAGATTCTTAAATAATAAGTGTACTACATGGAATGGAATGCTAAGTTTTTAAATATATCACGTGATGACGTAGCATTTTTCGAAAATCCTAACTTGAAAACTAAAAGTCATAGACTCTTCCTAATATACTTTTTAGAAGCTCTTTATTCATTCTAAACCGATGAATTATACTTTGTAGTGCTAAGAATATGAATTATATTCCCCAATTGGTTCAATATATTCGGGGTTAGAGGCCTCAAGGTAATTTGTGAATTTTCAGTTTAATTTTGCTATTTTCACCAAAATCTGTTGGAATACATCTAATTCATTAGTATACATGCGAAAAAATGCCCATGGAGGAGGGCTTACCATTAAGATGTGCTAGGGAAAAGCCGAAAAAAAACGACTTTGAGACGCTGTCACTCAAAAACTAGAAATGCGAACCAACGACTGTTTGGCATGTCTCAATATTTTTTAACTGCACTACCTGCCCACGCTTAACATCTTATATATCTCTATTTTTGATATATGCTGTAAGCCAAACCTATGGATTTTTCACGGGCGGTATCCTTAAGCGTTGTCGACTGTATATATAAACAAATGAATATTAATCGTGTTTTAATAGTAAGGATATATAGTAGTCCCTTTGAACATGATTTTTGGGGTTGCCTTTAGTATATTTCAGTTCTGAACAAATTTAGATACAAATTGATGCCACCATCGAATTCTACGCAACAACTAACATATAGATTGACTTCTCAGTATTCTAGTTTTAGGCTGAGGGAATAATGTGTTTTGCGGTTTACTACTACCACTTTTGTCCCACTTTTTAAGTATCGAAAATTAACCTAAAATCCACCAATGGCATAATATTTTTCAACGCGAGCAATGCTATTGAACACCTCCCTTTTACTTTTTCACATTGGTTCTTAATTATTTAAACTTTTAATGACCTTATTCTACGATTTTCACAACTTTTATTCCCCAAATTTAGTTTTAAGCCATTTCAATGGGAAGATTCCAACTTTTCGCCACTACCCTAAACCGATGCACAAAAGTATAATGTTGGAACAACAATAATTGTCCTTTTAGATAAATCAATCAAAAATAATTACACCAGTGGAAAGAAGAGAGTTGGTGTATTTCAATTAAAGTTAAAATTTTGACAAAATGAGCTAGCAGTGACACATCAAATTTGGTCTCAGTTTTTAGTGCAGGGAGATGCCCTTATGGCATGGACGGAGTATCTCGTCCATCCGTCCGTATGTATGTATGTATGTATGTATGTATGTATGTATGTATGTATGTATGTATGTATGTATGTATGTATGTATGTATGTATGTATGTATGTATGTATGTATGTATGTATGTATGTATGTATGTATGTATGTATGTATGTATGTATGTATGTATGTATGTATGTATGTATGTATGTATGTATGTATGTATGTATGTATGTATGTATGTATGTATGTATGTATGTATGTATGTATGTATGTATGTATGTATGTATGTATGTATGTATGTATGTATGTATGTATGTATGTATGTATGTATGTATGTATGTATGTATGTATGTATGTATGTATGTATGTATGTATGTATGTATGTATGTATGTATGTATGTATGTATGTATGTATGTATGTATGTATGTATGTATGTATGTATGTATGTATGTATGTATGTATGTATGTATGTATGTATGTATGTATGTATGTATGTATGTATGTATGTATGTATGTATGTATGTATGTATGTATGTATGTATGTATGTATGTATGTATGTATGTATGTATGTATGTATGTATGTATGTATGTATGTATGTATGTATGTATGTATGTATGTATGTATGTATGTATGTATGTATGTATGTATGTATGTATGTATGTATGTATGTATGTATGTATGTATGTATGTATGTATGTATGTATGTATGTATGTATGTATGTATGTATGTATGTATGTATGTATGTATGTATGTATGTATGTATGTATGTATGTATGTATGTATGTATGTATGTATGTATGTATGTATGTATGTATGTATGTATGTATGTATGTATGTATGTATGTATGTATGTATGTATGTATGTCTGTCTGTCTGTCTGTCTGTCTGTCTGTCTGTCTGTCTGTCTGTCTGTCTGTCTGTCTGTCTGTCTGTCTGTCTGTCTGTCTGTCTGTCTGTCTGTCTGTCTGTCTGTCTGTCTGTCTGTCTGTCTGTCTGTCTGTCTGTCTGTCTGTCTGTCTGTACGCGCGCTATCTAACAAGCCAATTTTTACCAAATTTCGCATGCAGGCTCTATTTATGGTGTAGATGTGCACTGTCCACATTTTTTCGCAAAATATCAAGGTTTTTGTAAGTATATATTCATATTTTAACACCTCCACTGCACAAGCGTCGTTTAAAGATATAAGCAAGATCTCAACGACTAATGTAGGGTATTTCACCATGTAGGATCTGCTTTTCGCGCTTTGAATGCAATACCATAAATATTGTAGGAGTTATTAACATATTGATATATACATATTTTCACACCTTTTAAAAATCTTATTTTGAGCTAGATGCGAGTTCTCAAAGGCTAATATATAGGATATTTAAATATGTAGATTCCGAATTTCACACTGAAAGTGGTAATCTAAGTATTTCATGAGTTTCTAACATATGTGTATACACATATTTTCACATCTTTTGAAAAAATCTTATTTTGAGTTAGATGCGAGTTCTCAAAGGCTAATATATAGGATATTTAAATATGTAGATTCCGATTTTCACAATTGAAAGTAGTAATCGAAGTATTTTATGTCTTAACCGAGTTCTACCGTATGCATATTTTCAAACCTTTTGAAAAAATCTTATTTTAAGCTGAAAGCTTGCTCTCAACGGCTAATATAGGATATTTTAAGGATACCGCCCGTGAAAAATCCATAGGTTTGGCTTACAGCATATATCAAGAATAGAGATATATAAGATGTTAAGCGTGGGCAGGTAGTGCAATTAAAAAATATTGAGACATGCCAAACAGTTTTTGGTTCGCATTTCTAGTTTTTGAGTTACAGCGTCTCAAAGTCGGTTTTTTCCGTTTTTCCCTAGCACATCTTAATGGTAAGCCCTCCTCCACTCTGTGATTTTTTTGAAACACATGTTTGGATCAAATGCTTCTAAAATTTATTCATATATAGTCTATAAAATTTGCTATCGCATTGAACCAAAAGAAAGTTAAAATAACCAAAATTGTTAATTTTATGTGTTTGAAAAAAAATAGCCAAAAAACGGCGAAAAAGCCCGATTTTCTTTGGAAATCAGCAATAAAATCACAAATTTATAAGATATCGATAGTCGAGTGGTCCTACGCTCATCGCCTAATGATATGGAACAACTCCTGAAATTTTCAAACCTCTATCTCAAAGTAATTTTGAGTTAAAATTTTTGAATTGTAAAGTCCCGAGATATAGGGATTTGAAGTTTTAACGTTAAGAACGATGTAAACTGAGCTATAAACGATAAATAAAAGCATCCATGGGCATTTAATCGCATGTATACTAATGAATTAGATGTATTCCAGCAAATTTTGGTGAAAATAGCAAAATTATACTGAAAATTCACAAATTACCTTGAGGCCTCTAACCCCGAATATATTGAACCAATTGGGGAATATAATTCATATTCCTAGCACTACAAAGTATAATTCATCGGTTTAGAATGAATAAAGAGCTTCTAAAAAGTATATTAGGAAGTTAGAGCGAGAGTCTACGACTTTTAGTTTTCAAGCTAGGATTTTCGAAAAATGCTACTTCATCACGTGATAAAATTTTTAAAAAACTTAGCATTCCATTCCATGTAGTACACTTATTATTTAAGAATCAGATATATACCGTCTTGAAAAGTATTTTAGGAATTGAGAGCTACGAATTTGGGTATATATTTCCCGAGATATGGAGGAATCTGTTTTTGGACCAGAAACGGGGGGCTTTGACCGAATTTTTGAGATAAATGCTTTGAACTTCCAACATAATCATGTTGAGTGCTTCAAAATTTCTGTATACATTGCTAGTGACTATTGCATT
The DNA here is from genome assembly GCA_963281255.1 of Aphrocallistes beatrix. Taxonomy (NCBI): domain Eukaryota; kingdom Metazoa; phylum Porifera; class Hexactinellida; order Sceptrulophora; family Aphrocallistidae; genus Aphrocallistes; species Aphrocallistes beatrix. The sequence goes on from OY725489.1 coordinate 5,082,506, forward strand.
GTTTTTTGAGTATAATAGCTACTTTGGGAACTTATTTCATGACAAGATTCGCCATTTTCTAATATATTCAAAGTTCTCCATATAATTTGTGTTACAATAAAATCGATGACAAGTCAAGAAATATTGACTTTTTGACAAAGAGGAACCTATATATTATCATAGATATCCTTTCATTTAAGATTATAATAGATTACATATCATCAATAGTTTTTAAGCATTGACATCGAGCACTTTCGGGGCCATTGAGACGTTTGATGTCCGAACTTTACATACAATATACTATAACTTACGAACTAATGGTCGGATCTGAACAAATTTTTAAAAAAAATGTTCAGAATTCTTTTCTATACACAATAGCTAATATCACAACGGCCATTTCCCAAACATTTTAGAAATGAAGTCCCTCATAAAGATATTTTTGATTGGATTTTAAGTGCCTCTTTTTCTAATTTCATCTGTTTTATAATATTTAAAGGGGCCAAAACCATTTTGAGGTTCATATAATTGAAAAAATATCAGATAAGTTAGATAATAATTGATGAATGCGCCGCAAAACCACGAATAACTTTCCGATTTTTAGTACGACTGAGCTTTAGGTTCTAAGTTCTAGAATATCAAAATAAATACCGTCCAACATGTACGATTAGATGGTAGACTACTCAGTAATCCGATGGAATTAATAATAAAAAATTTCACCATTTTTTTTTATGTCAGGCGATGTTTTTCGAGGGCGGTATCCTTAATAAGTAGATTCCAAATTTCACACTTAGATTGCCCTAAAATGAATATTTTCAGATGTAATCAGATGTTCACATTTCATGTTCTTTCGATTCACTTCCTGGAGCTGCACTATCGACATTTTTAGTTAATAGTAACTCATGAAATATTGACGATACAAACTTTCCCTCTAAACTACGTTTATTCCAGCCTTGGTGTGTTCTGTGCATCCCATTCAAAATTTAAATACAGGTAAACCTCCCAAAGCGGCACCTCCGAGTAGCGTCAACTCTCCGAGAAGCGGCATCATTCCATTCCACCGATTGATTTTTCTATACTAATAGTACTTCTTCAACCTCTGAGTAACGAACGGCACCTCTTATGTGATTGTAGGAAATTAGGTTATTAGAGGAGTAAGTCTGAAGAAAGGGCATCCACAATTTCCTTCATTTTATCTATGCAAATCTTGGGTCCATACAGATAATAGACACACGAAATCTCTAGACCAAAACCTGCTCCTCGGTTTATTGGTTTAGATTTAACCTCAGCAAAGGCTTTGTTTATGTCTCTCTTCAAAATTGTGAAATTCATGGTGCTAGATTATAAGGGACATGGCCTACAACCAGGCCGTCTTTCATAACTGATACTGCATACTTATCTTTAATATTGTCTGGCTCCCGGATTAAGTTCAAACGTTCTCCTTCCTCTGGAGTCCAAATATCCATATAAGCATGGTAACCTCTCACAAATGATTAGAGAAAAACGTCTTTATAACCAATTTAGATTCATATAACCTACGTTCTTATAACCGATTACTACTGTATTAGTATCAATATATGCTATTTTAGCTTTTGAATGATATATTAAGGGTGTATACGAGCAACCTCTGAGTAGCGGTAACCTCCGAGAAGCGGCACAAAATCATTCTCCCGATGGGTACCGCTTTGGGAGGTTTACCTGTATTGATTTTTGAACGAATTATTAAAATAATGTGATAAACATATTAGTAGCAATCTTAGCCCACCAGGTTAGATGATTCCATAATTGAAATTGTATTCATCCATAGTATTGATGAAGTAGATACATTTTGTTTGTTTCAGTTAATAAATCTCCTTGGTTAGTAAATATACGTACATGTTGACTTGAATAGCATTTATCTTCAGAATTTCACAATTCAGTATTGTCGAGATCTACGTATATTCCCCTTATAACACATTTTTAGGATTTTAATATTCCAGTTTGCTTAGTTTACTTCTGAAGTTAATTTTACAGATTCTTGGTCCAGATTATCGCTAGCTGGAACTTCTATCAATTGCTGCTGATATACACTACCCTACCAAAAGTCTTCGTACACTACCAAATACAACAACTATAAGTATAGTTAGTATTCATTTTTAATAATCCTTCTTCATTTTACTAGTTCAGTTTAGCATATGATTCACTATTAATCCATTTATCAAAAATACTTACGCACAAACTTAATACACTGTCAAATAAAGTTTCAAAGATCAATTCATATCGAGATAAGTAAAGAATGACAAATACCATAATGGAATAAGCCAGAATATATATGAGTAACAATAGTAAATATGGAAATACAAACTACTCGGAACTAAGTATTAAGTGTGTCATGGAATAAATCTATAATACCATGTTGAATTTAGTAACAAGTGGAATTTCTAATCTTCTAATCTGTAGTTTTAGTATTTAGTTTGAAGCCCTTTTGCTTTTTCTAACGCAGACAACCTCTTTGGCATTCCTTTTACTAATGTTAGCAGTATTTATTTGGGTATTTCTGATTTCAGTTCTTGAAGATTGGATGGCAATTTTTTTCTGTTGTTTATTTGTCTTTGGATCACATCCCAGATATTTTCTATATGACTTAGGTCCGGGCTTTGAGCTGGCCATTGAAATAATTTTTTTGAGCAAACCAACTTCGCGTTATTCCTGAAACATGTGGCAGTGCATTGTCCTGTTGAAATACTAATTTGGGGTGATTCTCTAGAATATTCAAGTAGAAAGTAGAATGAAATGGTTTCAAAATATTTGTGATATAAGACGAGGAATTCATTGTGTTAGTAATTGGATAACAAGGTCCAAGGGTATCGCCGAAAAAACATGCCCAAACCATGACTGAACCACCTCCCCATTTAACAGTTGTCCTAATGCATTCATTTATGAACCTTTCTTTTTGTTGTCGCCACACCCTTACCCTTTCATCTGAGTGGAATAATTTAAACCGACGCTCATCGAACCAAATAACATTATGCCACTCATCTGCGCCCCAATTTTTATACTTGTGAAAGAAAGCTAACCTTTTTAGACGATTCTTTTCGGAAATGAATGGTTTTCTCGCAGGTATTCGTGAAGAGAATCCGATATCGTGCAGTCTTCTTCGAACTGTGTTTATAGAAACGTTCGTTCCGATGGCATTCCTGAACTCAGAAGTGATATTTCGTAATGTGGACCACCGACTCTTACGAACTATTCTTTTAAGATTTCTGATGCCTCTCAAACTGACCAATTTGGGTCGTCCAGAACGCATTTTATTGTTTATAGTATTACCAAATTTCCATCGATTTATAATCGACTGCACAGTCGAATGCGGTAGAGAAAGAAGGGACCCAATTTTTTGAAGTGAAGTTCCGCCTCTATGAAGGCCAATTGCCTGTGATCTTACTTCAGAAGAAATTTCTCTCCTTTTAGGCATCAAAAAAGTTGACAATACAAATAAATACTGTATGGAAAGTGAAAGAAAATAAATAAACAAAATTTGGTTTAAAATAAGCAGGAAAATAGAACACTCGTCATTAATTAATTACCTTTATTATTATTATTATTATAAGAAGAGGAATCAATAAGATCGGAGGTTTTAACATTGGATAGGAAATCGTACAGATTTAGAATGGTATGGAGGAAATGGCTAGTTATCCAAATTGGTTCCTCAATAATTGATAACAAAGCAAGTGATCTGATCCAAGTATTGTACAATTATATAATGATGAAATATTATGCATTCAGAAACATGATGTCATGTGTACGAATACTTTTGGTAGGGTAGTGTACTACTGTCGGTACTGGGTCGATATTATCCTTTATTTTGCATTTAATTTTATCGATAACTTTGCAAGTTGTCATTACTGTTGCTAACTGAAACTGAAATTTAACTGAGAGTTTTTATCCTTTTTTCGAAATGAAATTCAAACTGAAACTGAAACTGAATTTTGCATACTCTGGTAGCTAATCATAACAAGTATGATTACTAGTAAGGTCCTAGTAATAAAATATGCCATCGGTCAGAGGACATTTTGGCCCGATTAAGCGGAGGATCCTATTAACCGAAAATATTTTGTATTAGCTTCTAGGTGTGAGAGCAATTCCAGTCCTACCAAATTTGGCCCGATTAAGCGGTTGACAGTGACACTGTTAAGCGGAGTCGACTGTATATATTCAGTGCCGGCACCACCGGTGGTGTTCTAGGTGTCTGGACACCTGCTGTCACACAATATATCTATTTGTACAGTATATAAACCCTCCCTAGATGGCCACTCACTTTCAGACAAATCCCTCTTAGAACACCGACTGCTCATAAAAATTGGCGCAGGCCATGGTATTCTTTTACAACAACATCATTATATTATATTTTATGAGGAATTTGTGGTGTAGCTTCCCCAAAGAGACCCTGGGGCCTTATTCACTAAGAAAACTTGAGATTTGCTTAACTTTTGAATCTTCAAAATTAGAAGTGATTTTTAAAGAATTCGAATAGATTGCATACTCTATTAATTTTAAGTGGTACAATTGAAATGCTTGACAAATTTTGACTCATTTGTTAAACTTTTCAGAAAGTTACGTAATATTTTAAGTTAAGTATGACGTCATAATACTTAAGTATGACATCACAAATATTTCGAGAGTGACTTGGAATATTTCCAGTATTTAGGTAGTTTATATTTCTATTGGTATCATTGAACATCTATTTACCCAAATCGTAATGCAACTCTTCAAAATTTCTATTATATAAAGTTATATAAAGTTAAGCAAATCTTAAGTTTTCTTAGTGAATAAGGCCCCTGGTCTTCAACTGAAATTGAAATTGATCGATTTTAATTTTAGTTAGCAGCACTAGTTGTAATCCCAGCCTGATCAGGTGGTGGATGGCTATGCTCGTCTGCTCTGCTTGATACGATCTCATTGTTGATCGCTATCGAAGTTCCACTGCAACTTCATGTGGCTTGTCTTACATCTCCAAAAGATACGGTCATCTCTACCTCGCCTATTGATGATATACCTGTACCCTAAGGGTATTTTGCTGACGAACAAACTAGGTGTTCCATCTTGAATTAATACGCTAGTGGTCGGCTTTATAAGGCAGTGAGAGATAGGCTCACTTCAACCAAAATTCCCAAATCTCATTCTCATGGGTAGCAGGGGTCATATTATTTGCTTTGATAGGTTTTGAATGTCACTCGCATTTTATAATTTCTAGAATAGCAACGGACTTGTGAATTCTATAATATACTTCTCTAACACAAACTCTTGAATCTCTCATTAATGGAGAATGGAAGCATATGAGTGAGGTTTTCCGTTCTAATGAAGCTAATTATTTTACTGTGTAGAATAGATTCAAATCAAATCGGGATAAAATGTTGTAGGAGTTGAGTATAATTCTCGTTGTACTGTATCACTGTGTCCGTTGTTGATTAGTCCTAACTCAAGCTTACATAGAAAACATAGTAGCAATTCTCTGTGTAATGTACACTCATCATTACACAACAGCAGAAGATTGGAGGGGATCTCGTTTCTCCACAGAGTTGTACGCGGGCCGAACTTTGAAAATAAGTAGACTACACTTAGGGAATCCTTTTATGGGAGTGAGTTTCTGCAAACACAAATAATTGGAAACTAACACAGTTAAATTTACGTAAGTATTCCTTAATTGGTACTTCGTGACAATTAAAAACGTCGTCTCGGTTTCCATCGCGGGGAGTCGTGTAAAGATTTCCGGCCCGCGGAGCCCGCAAACTATTTTATTCGGCCAGCACAGCCCGTGGGCCGATAAGAAAAGTCGGCCCGCGTGCAACTCTTTTTCTCTTGCAAATACAAATAAATTCAAGTCTCAAATAAGGATCAATTTGTTGCAAAGTTTACAGGAATAATTGTGCTAGAAGTATAAACTATTTGGACTAAATATAATACGTAAATGAAAGTAATGATATATTGGACACAAGAGTTGCCATAGTTACAACTAGGAAAAGAAACTGAATATAATGTGTATATTATATGCAGCTGTAATACACGAGTGCTACAAATATCTCATTCGTGAAGAGAAAACTTGAACTAAATGAGACACAGGAATTAAATATATGACAATTCGTTGTCTAGCAGGAGGCAGGGTTTCATACAGAGGGGGGGTGGCCCTGGGATTTCCCCCCCCCCAGCCAAAGTTTCCCCCCCCAGGACAATATCAACAATCTTGAACATGGCTCTTCAGATGCACCTTTATCTATATCCATTTCACTTGGAGTGTCTTCATGTGGCCGCTTTTGTGAAATGAATCGCCTGATATCCATATATACACTACTTGTAGGTTTACTCAGATCTAAATCTAGAGATCTTAAAAATCTAAAGATATGTAGGTTAAATGACAAGAATGATTGTAAATCGATATTTAAGCGTCAATGATTCAAAAAAAAAATCCTCCCCCCCAGAAAAAATCTTGTATGAAACCCTGGGAGGGATATAGAGCATGTAAGTAGTTTGCTGATACTTACAACTTTTAGTTGAGTTCAACTACATAGCATCATTATTTATGAATAGGATTATGGACAAAGGATAGCATCGATAAAATGTAATACTTCATTCGACTATGTATCTCGTATCCTTGTACCATAATAGAGCAGTTCGAATTAATTTGATACTAAAGCACTGTAAAATTCCATAATGGATAATTGCAGTTAAAACTTAATAAGCATATTTTTGTATAATATAAATTATTTAGCATCAATTTTCACGAAGTAAATAGGGATATGAGCATGATGTTGTCACGATTGTTAAAGATTTATCACTTTTATCAGGAATTTTATTTAAACGGATTTCGGTCTTAAATCAATGAAAACAAAACACTTTGAAAAAAAGGTCTATAAGCAAATTATTCAAAAATTGGCGTAGCATTTGTTACTAATGATCACAACTTGATTCAGCCCAATATTTGAGAAAAATGTGAAAATGAGTTCAAACTATCTAAATTCCCGAATAATAGAAATATGATTTATTTTACAAGAGTGGTTTAATTAAATTAGTAGGGGGGAAATAAGGAGGAGTGGGTGGAGGAGAGTAGGTGGAGGAGAGTAGGTGGAGGAGAGTGGGTGGAGGAGAGTGGGTGGAGAAGAGTGGTTGGAGGAGAGTGGGTGGAGAAGAGTGGGTGGAGAAGAGTGGGTGGAGGAGAGTGGGTGGGTATTCTATTTATAGAAAGGACGAAATTGTACAAATGAGGTGTACATATAAGTAAGAAAGGTCTAGTACTAGTAGACTGACCATATTAACATTTTTTTGGAGGTCTCCAGTTGAAAAGGGATAACCTCAATGACGGGGGTTATTGCCTCTGCTGGGATTATGGCCTCTGCTGGGGTTGGGGTTATGGCCTCGGCTGGGGTTGCGGCCTCTGTTGGGTATGGGGTTGCGGCCTCTGCTGGGTATGGGGTTGCGGCCTCTGCTGGGTATGGGGTTGCGGCTGGCAGCCGGTAGAAATGATATCCCTGCTTAAATGAGCTCAAATAAAATTATGCATTTCAAGAGGGGAGTGTGATATAAAATGAAATGATTCTAAATTCAGATTATGCGGGAAATTAACATGTCAATATTTCCGTTGCTTTGAAGTATTGATACAGGGGCATTCAATAAATACTAATCACACCCCACCAAAACAAAAAATAATTGTGTAAATTGGATGATTTTTACTAAGAATGTTCAAAGTAATCTCCTTTATACTTTACAACAGAATTTAGCCTTTTAATCCAATTTTCAAACGTCATCCTATACTCATCCTTGGGTATGACTTCGAGGTATTGGAAAATTGCCCGACCAAGGCTGAGCCGATCTTCAAATTCGCGTCCAGAGAGGTGATCTTTGAGTTTTCTGAACAGCCAGAAGTCACATGGGGCTATATCAGGGGAGTAAGGTGGGTGCAGGACTTCGTGGATACCCATATCTTTAATTTTTTGCTTGACAGCCAAAGTTTTATGTGGTCTGGCATTATCATGCAAAATTTTGAGACCACGTGTTCCAGTCTTTGGACGACGCTTAAGGTACGATTTCTCAACTTCAGGTAACACAACATCAGCGTAGAATTGTCCAGTAAGTGTTTGGCCTTTGGGAACAGGGATCTGGGCTACAGGCCCTAGCCCATCGAAAAATATGCAGTATAAGACCTTCGGGGCACGAAAGTCGGACACACAAACAGCTGGGGGTACCTCTCCTTTTTTCAGCCATACCCTGCCATCTTGTTTTCTGATCGGTGGCTTGAATTGTATCCAAGTTTCATCCCCTGTTACTATCTCTAATAAACGTCTTGGGTCACATCATTCATAGATTGTGAGGTTTTCCTTGGCCATTTCGAGTCTAGCGGCCTTTTGTGGAGAAGTCAGGCAATGCGATACCCATCGCACTTGGACCTTCCTCAGTTCCAACTCCGACTTCAGAATCGTGTGTGCACTTCCCGTTGAAATGCCAACATTGTTAGCTACGTCCTCAACCGAAGAATGGGGGAAAGAGTCGACGTATTCCTTTACCTCACTCAATTTGTCACTGTTGGTCGCCAGTTTTGGTGCTCCAGGACGAGGGGCGTCTTGGACAGAGGCCCTGCCTTCCCTGAACAGGTTTACCCATCTTCTGACAGTTGAATATGATAGAGAATCTTCTCCACATATCATTGCCAGCTCCTCATAAATAGACTTTGGAGGGATTTCGAGGATAGTGCGAAATTTGACATACGTCCGTTGCTCAATTTCATAGTAATTAGGACAAGAAGCCATGCAAAATATGATAGTCCAAAATGTAGATATCTAAAATCACTGAAACTCGAGAAATAATGGAGTAATCAACTCCCTCTAAGTTTTGTTATAGAGTTAAAATATGGTTGTATATAATTGCATTGAGTTGACTGGGTTTGTAATACTCTTTCATTGAAATATATTTCGTGATTAGTATTTATTGAATGCCCCTGTAACAATGACAGTATATTGTATAGAAGAAAAGGTGTGAACATTTCGCTTAGATCAATTAACTTCATTGTAGACTCATCATATGACGCCTACATGCTAATTTGATCTCTGACTTGTAACAAAGAAATAAAAAAACAAAAAATCCTATCGTTTGAATATACGTTAATATGATTAATAAGAGAAAACTCTACTTACTCGTTGAATAGTCCTTCTCCTTCTAGGAGGCGAGAATCCAGGTAGGTTCTAATGATGAAATAATTCGTCATTATACATACACTTTGAGATTATTACATACAAGCGGGCTTGCGGACACTGAGTGTCCGCAGAGTTGCCCAGTGGGTACTTGGGGATATTTGGGGATAATAATCTGCAAAACTGGATTAAGGAAGTGAATAACAAGTTAGATATACTTGCTCCTTTAAAAATGCCTCAACCGGCTAGTTTTTAAGATATTCAATACTAAAAAAACAAAAAGTTCCCTTGATTCTTAACCATGCCCAATGCCTTTCTACTGTTGATCAATTGCAAGCCCTCGTTATGTTGTCTGTGATTTTGACTCGCCACATACTCTCACTACTACGCGTATTAAACCTCGGTTCACTCGACTCTCGGTTCACTCGACCTTCGGTACATTCGACTATCTTAAATTTTATTACAAATATTAATTATTACTTGCTTCATTTTAACAGGTAGATAATCAATGAGCTACGTAGAAACAATGTCGCAAATGAGTTACTTGATACTTAGATGATACTTATAAATGCTTCCAGTCTACGACCCCTTAATTGCACTGTTGCCTTCCAGCGACAATCATTGTTCAGGTTAGAAAATATGAACACTGTCCCAAAAATTACGGCCACTCTAGTCTTGGTGCTAATGTTTTCAAATTTCAAAGGCTAAAAGATTGGAGATAGAAGAATGTATAATAAATATGCACATGTCCGTGGTGTGGGTCAAATTCCCACGGCTAATATTCTACAATGTTATTTGGTGCGGGTCAAAATCCCACAGCTAATATTTTATAATGTTATTTGGTGCGGGTCAAAATCCCATGAAACAGAACAAAACATTCAAGTATACGCAATAGGTGAGTTTCTCAATGATTTTCACAGACAACTGAAACTAATATCTTCCAACTTACTATTATGATGACTTTATCTACTTCGTGCATATTTGGCTATTCTTAGTTCAGGTTGCATCATCAAACTAAAATTGATGATTGCGATTTCGAATATTTATATATTTAATCTCTAGATCTGGTTCTGAGGGTACTGTCATCAAATATCTACAAAATTTTGCAATGACAAATTCAGAACAACATTTTACTGCTATCTTTGTAAGAATATATTCACTTCTGCATGCATGCTAGGAGTCATTGTTTGCGTGATTGGTTTCATATAACACTCAATAAATGCCAAACTTCTACCTCTCTCTCATGTGTATTGAGGTAGAGGCAACGCAACTGACGAATCCAAGCCTGGACGGAACTCAGATTGGAATCAGAACAAGTGAGTTTAAAACTCTTTTATTTGTTATATATGTGTTTCTAGAATGTGTCTGGTGTGGTATCTAAATGAATATTCGATCCATAATTATTGGCTGTCAAAATTCATTTTTCGATCGCGCACTTGCGTGCGCGGCTAGTGGACACTTTGTGTCCGCAGGATCGCCCTGTAGGCGCCTAGAATTTGTGACAGAATGCATTGATATTTTTCCGAGAACGCGATATCTATCACCGAGGAAAAGGTAAAACTAAGGCCAACGAACCGCTGGAATTACGTAGCAAGCAGGCCTCGATAAATAGTTGTATATAATGTAGCGACCTTGCCTTGGAAAGCGAAGTTAAACGTACGTACACAGGCGCGGAGCATATACTTGGATAGTGGTGCGGCGGGAATCGCACAGGCTTGCTGAATAGATCGCCGTCAACATAAAAAAGGAACCTGTATAAACAATTTATAAAATATTTTTGCTTCTATTACTTTGCATTTTGGGTTTTCTAATCTACAAATAAGGGTATTTGTAGACAGTTTACAAAACGCAAAATGAGCAAATTGTTGCGAAGTGTGAATAGGGGTGAAGTTCCCAACCTGTCGATCAGATAACCTTGCCGAGTAGATCTTGTGATTAATTTAGATTCGAAAGTGACTTATAAAGGTTTGGAACAACTGCATTACAACAACTGGCTGGTTATATGATACCATTGTTATAACATCCAATTGGAGTGTCTTCATTTGGCCGCTTTTGTTAAATGAACATCCTGGAATCCATACATACAATACTTTTAGGTTTACTGGAATCTAAATCTCAAAAATCTAAAGATATGTATGTAAAATGTCAAGAAGAGTTTATGGGAAACTTGCGTCGTAGTGTTTTAAAAAATCAATTTTTCTGCTTACAGATTCGTGGAAACAACTCGGGAAAAATTTCAGAGTAATCCGAAATGACTAATTGACAGCGCAGGAGAGTACTAGAGTTTGCTGGATTTGTAATGAGATTTGACGACTTTTGACTTATATGACAAAAAAATTGTACTTCTGATAAGCAAATAAACTAACGAATTTATATTTGAGATATTTTGGAGGTGGTTTTATATCTGGTAAGAATACATTTTAATGACCTAAAATCTACCAGCTCGTAGATTTTGCTGAAAGTACGAATACTGTTCCCAAATGTTTTCACCAATATATCCAAATCGGTCGATTTTAGGCCATTAAAATGTATTATTACCAGATATAAAATCACCCGCAAATATCCCAAATACAAAGTTGTTAGTTTCTTTGCTTATCAGAAGTACAACTTTTTTGTCATATAAGTCAAAAGTCATCAAAACTCATTACAAAGCACACTCTAGTACTGCCCTGCGCTATCATTTAGTCATTTTAGATTACTCTGAAATTTTAACTGAGTCGTTTTTCTATCTACTCTCACACAATTAGAGAGTGTACGATTCTGTTATCAGAAAAAATTTTAAACACGATTTCTCATTTGAATTGTATTAAAATAATCTGAACGTATTTATATGTTTGTCTGTCACTGCAGACTACCTTTGGTTTTTTTAAAAATGGCCTAGGAAGGGTCCAAACTTCGCTAACACCCCTGACTACTTCTTCACACAACACATAAAAAGCTCAAGTTCTACTTCGAGTCGAAAGTGTATTAGTTTTAAAATTGTTTCCCTACTAATATATAAGACCTTTGTGCAGTTGGATTGAAGCTATTCAAGCTTGTTATCGTAAGGCACCCCAGTAGGTAATAGAGATCAACTGAAGTCGGTATATAAGTATTTTGAATTCAACAATCATCTAATCCAGTTTCAGGTCACGATTTAATTTGGGGTACAAATCTACCCCATAAATCTCCTACGCAAAATTATCCATAATTTCTTTATGTACCCATATTGAATTTTGAATTCCTTTGATAAGCTTATATAATGTAATGATCTTAGTGACACACTTGAGTTTGATTGAATACACTATTCATTAAAGTTAACATTCGCCAGAATAACCAAATTTTAGAATTGCTTCAATTTAACTGAAAAACTCCTTAAGCGCCCCCTATCTATTTTCACTCAATTTTTTGGAAAAAAGGCCCAATCTCTTGTTTTAAAGGTGTAAAAGGGTCAAAATCTCGGCCTTTTTTCAGAAAAGGGCGAATATTTCACCTCTAAAACCCTATATCAAACTTTGAAAGCTATTCTCGAGCTTATTTTGAGAATTTGTTTACTTTATGTATATATTGTAAACGATATATATTAAAACTCAATGGTTTTTTTATTTGTGCTATTGATTTGACAAACTGGAAGGTGCTAGAAACATGAACTTTGTACACAGGTGAATAATAATGAGACTTACTTTAGATAGACAAATTTCATACCTTTTCTATACAATATATATGGCTTCACTATCATAATACAAATCATCGTACGATTTCACAAATAGACTGTCCTTAATACTATTAATACTTCAAACAATAACTTATATAACTTACTTAAGTATGTTAATTATATTATAGCCTATAGCAATTAGTAGTACAATATTTCCACAACTTTTGGCGAATTTTGAAAATATGCTAGAGACTAGCTTTCAACGGTTGATATAGGATTTTTAGGGGTGTAGATTCCGAATATCGCATTTTCGAAATTATATGATGAATATTTTGTTTATTTTTGTTTACAATAGATATATAAAGTAAACAAATATCAAAAAGAAACTAGAGACTTTCAACGGTTGTTGTTTCTAGGCGCCTACAGGGCGATTCTGGGGGGCACAAAGTGTCCGCAAGCTGGGTTTCATATTTGTAGGATTTATTTTTCACGTTCTGATTATCCCGGAATTTGCATACTTTTTTAGTACATGCCAAGGATAACAAAAAGGAATGCTCGAGAACAATTAAAAATGCCCGAGTTATATGCCAAAGTTACTGGGGAAACTATGAAGACCACCTTTATACCTGGAACGGGAATGTTCACATTTTGGGAATCAACATTATAGGGACTTCACTACTAAGCATTAAGACGAATTATGGCGTTCACTGATACCCTAGATTCACCGACCTGGTGTATCAGATGAACCATTATCACACCAGTTCGTGTTTCAAAATTTCCTGATCCAAACTTACTCTCGGGTGTACTAGAGCTATTAATTATTCCTTTCACAGTTAACTTCTATTTTCTATTAACTTATATTTTATTCTATTTTAACTTCTATTCTATTTTATAAACTGAATCGTCTGAAATATATTAGTGGAGAGTCCTTTCTCTAATTAATTCTGAGAGTGTTTTCCTGTATGCCTTTGATGAAATACATATGCGACTTGCTTGAGGTGTCTAACTCGATAGAGGACTCACTGGCTCTAGTAGATTCTTAACAGCAGCGATAGTAATCTCATCAAACACTACATCTGGATGGTCACTTACAGATTGAACATGTAAAACTGGATGAATAATTAATATCAACGAGGCGCAGGTATACATTCCATGTATCGTGGAATATATGATGGTGTATTATTCCACTTCTTCCTAGACGGGTTAGTTGTCGATTCTTAGTTTTATATAACAAGTCATAAGATACTACGTAGTTATTAGAAGAACCATCGTGTTCTGCTTTGCATTTGCAATCAAGTGCAGGTTGCAGTAAAGACTAAAGCGAGCATATATTTATTACCTGCCGATAACCAATATCACAGTAAACTAATATTTAGTGTAAAACCTTTTTATGACTTGGTAATTGAATCATATAATTTTCAGTATAGATAGATGTTTCATTTGTAGAACGAGAACGCCTTTGATTTGAAAAAGGATAGTCATTGATACACTTTATTGGGTAAATATCCACGGGTAAATTAATACCAAATTAAGTTGATCGCCAAGAACCTTAAGGTAGACGATCATTCAAAGATAAGGGAATTGGTGCTGCCGAAATGACATTGAAATTTTTTTTCATCATATTTTTGATTTACGGTTGATGATTTTAGGGAAAGCCTTTACCATCAATGATTTGAGATAGAATTTAGAAAAGCATTTTCAGGACAAATCTTCGCGCTAGAGGTCCCATTTGATCCTCGTTTTGTCATTATTATACTGTTATTATCATTGGGTGGATCGAGTGAATTAATAATTATCATAATATAATTTTAAAGGAATTAATAGTATATCATATAGTAAATAGAAGCTGAATTCATACACCAATTTATTGAGTGACATGTTTCAAAGAAATTGCACCTTTTGACAACCTAATTATTTTGTAGTTATTTACATAGTGCATTTTTATCGAGTATGGGTTGTAATTACATACAGGGTGATCCAAAAGTTCTGCAACAAATTTTGCTAGTATTATACTTACACATGAGGATATACAGGGTGACCCATAAGTTCTGTTACAAGCTTCATTAGGTATAAAATTTCTTATACTCAAACGATCTTAGTTATTATGGTCCTTAGAGATTGTAATTCGAATATCCTTAATGATTTTAAAAGATTTTTCGATTCTATGACTTAGAAATGTGTTTTGTATGGTGAGTTTTGAGAAAAAAAAATGTGTCCTGGACCGCAGCGAAAATCGTGAATCAGGCCCCACTGCTTTTCAAGTTATCTTCCCAGAGTCTTCAAATTCTAGGAAAAATTAGCTCACACATTTCCCTCGCGAACTCTAAATTTGTAGAGATATAAGATGTTCAGATCAGTGCATTTTGAAGACCATTTGGATCATATTTTTCTGTGATGTGAAAAAAAGTGCCATTTTGGGGAATTTTGCAAAATGTACCTAATTTGAACTGCGACTGAATAACTTTTTCTCGTTTCTGATAACGAATTCAGTGGATTTATGAAATCTTTTTATGGCGAAGAAAGGTACCTGGTGCTAAATCGTCATGGGACATCGATTATGAAGACATTTTTTACAGAAGCAGTGGGGCCTGATTCACGATTTTCGCTGCGGTCCAGGACACATTTTTTTTCTCTCAAAACTCACCATACAAAACACATTTCTAAGTCATAGAATCGAAAAATCTTTTAAAATCATTGAGGATATTCGAATTACAATCTCTAAGGACCATAATAACTAAGATCGTTTGAGTACAAGAAATTTTATACCTAATGAAGCTTGTAACAGAACTTATGGGTCACCCTGTAACATCCGATATTTCGTTTTACTTGAAAATTATGAGGATTATTTCAATTATTTTGCAATCCAATTGCCTCTCTTTCCTAATATATTTGCTAAGGTGGATCATAAATGTTTGTGTGTTTAGAAAAAAGAGAAAAATCAAAAGAAAAAATCTCGAATGCTTGGTACATTCTATTATTATACTTTAACTATTGTTGTTCTTATTGGTGATTCCCCGTCAATAAACCAAAAAAAAAAGTCATATATTAGTATTTTGAATTAATGACTCACTATAGGAAGATATAAATATAATTAAACAGGAGAAAAAAGTTTTTTTCGAACTTGACATTTTTGAGATCATATTATTGGAGTCCAGGGTATATTATATTTCAAAAATTTGTATAAAAAATATTTTAACCAATGAATAATGTCCATTTCTAAACTAGAAGGGTGGTAGATTCCATAGATGCAAACCGATTTAAAGTTAGACTAAATTATCTTAGTCAAATCAATGAATTAGAATTTATAGTTGCAGAACTTTTGGATCACCCAGTAGATTATTAGATATTAATTAATCCGAATTATTTATTATAATGGTAACTGAGTTTAGGTCAGTAAACGATAATTAATAGAATTCATACTAAGTAAATTTAGATTATTATCTATGATAATAGTGATTCTAGGTATATTTCTAGGATTGAGGTTTCTGCGCGGCCCATTTCTTATTTTCGACTTAAGGTATAATGTATTTACTTAAGAAAAAAAATTAAATTGCCCACCTAAGCATCACAGTTAAAAGTTAGTTTTAAGAAAATCATAATAATTTCGGACATTGTAGTCCGGTCCACGTAATTGCAATAAAAAATATTGAATTCTCTTCATTCCTAAACAAATGAAATCATTTTCAAGTTAAAAAATTGCCTCAAAAAAGGTATGTTTTAAAATGGAGATTTTCAATACGTTTTATTTTGGTAGGGATAATTCAATTCAATTCAATTTCAAATATGAATTCTACTATATTGTAACTAATTTGGTGCTCAAAATTACTTTTAATGAGGTATCTTGGAAAAAGCCTATTTCCACATGTTTGGTAACTGTACGCATTCGACTTTCCTTCCTTTCACCCACTTTTCCATAGTAGTAAAAAACTGAAAAGCCACAAAAATAACAAATTTCGAAATGGATTATGTTGAATGTAATCAATACTAGGCACTCGCGGGTGACTCAGCGAATACGAAGTGTGCGAAGCGTGCTTATATCAGAATAATTCAGAATGAATATTGTCACTTTGTGTTAGACTGGTCCAATCCAGTATACCCTGAATTAGCACTGGGGTACTTCCTAAATATAGTAACTACCCCATATTTTATGGCTTCCCCGTTCAAAATGACAACCGGAGATGAGTAAGCAACATTCCTGTTTAGGCGTATCGATCGATCTATCTATCTATCTATCTATCTATCTATCTATCTATCTATATAATCTGTGAAAGATTGTAAAGCAATAGTTTAATAGAGGATTCTATTATAATAAAGAATTTCGAGTTATTTATCCTCTCATCAGCTCTCTCTATGTAGCTAGTAGTGGGGGCTAACTATCTGGGTAATATATTTCGATTTTGGGTCGAGTAGGAAGCTGTAGTAGCTTAGCTAATGGTAGCGAATTCATAAATCTGTATGGAAATCGCGGCTATTTTGAGGTTTAGTTGATAGGAAGCTTGGTAGTGGAACTTTAACTTGGATAGTTTCAATTTTGATGGTAGAGCGAATTCTGATAGCAGAAAGGTGTTGTTGGGAAGGATTTGAATCTAGTTGATATTGGAGGAATGATATATATCCCTACTTGGACTTGGGGTAAAATGTATAAATAGAAAATTCCCACTTTCATTTTCAATTTCAATTAACTTTCAATTAACTTTCACTTTCACTTCAACATTCCGAGTCCAAGTAGGGATATATATATATGTATGCCCTAGCTCGCAAGGCGCTGTTAGCCAGCACATTCCTAGAGTCGTCGTGTGTGGTACTTCCTAGCTAGGCATACTATATATGTCAACTATTTACAGTATTTAGCTATTTTGAGATTGCTTATGGTACTTGAGTATAATTTATTTTGTTATTGTAGCTAGTCAACATTTAGTCTGTTAATTCCTTTTTCTCACAGGTAACCCACAATGACATAAGATTTAAGTATTACCTTGTCTTTATCATATCGCATCAAAAATTATTTTAGTGATGGCTCATTTTGCAGTACCTAAAAGTAAAGGAAATCCCTTAGATGATTTTGCAACCAACAAGTATAATTCTGACGAGGATGAAGATTTCGATATAAGTGAAGAGGAACTAACTTCTAGTGACTATGAAACTGAACCTGAGACTGATTGCACAACACAACAAGATTTTTCATCAGAGATCACATACCACTTAGCATACTTTGGAATGCTGAATTCGAACCTGCAATCAGAATTTCTCTAGCACGTCTAGTTTTCCTAAATCAAATATTCATTTTTTCAATAGTATCGTGTTATATAGATACTAAATTACTATATAGACATGTGTATTTTGTTTCAATTATCTTGACTATAAATAACTTTACTCATTTCAATTCAAGCAAATCAAATTCTAATCATGCATCGAGCTTGTACAAATCATCCCGACAATTTTTGCTACGTTTGTGTGTTTTTTTTCGTCAAATCTCAAAGAAGAACAATCACGAATCAATTGAAGAATATCTACGAATTGTATTTCGGATGTCCACTTGGCGACCAGGACAAGTCATGGGCACCACGTGTGATATGCACTTCTTGTTCAAGTGGACTACGTGATTGGTTAAACAAAAGGAAACTTTCAATGCCATTTGCTATTCCCATGGTCTGGAGGGAACAGAAAAATCACTATGATGATTGTTACTTCTGTCTTATCGACATTACAGGATTTTCAAGCAAGAATAAGCATACCATTGTTTACCCCGACTTAGAATCTGCTCGCAGACCAATTCCACACGGCATCTTACCAATCCCAATTCCTAAGCCACAGCAAATCAACTTCGAGTCTGAAATGGTGGAAGATTTGGAATTTGCCGCGGAAGAAGTTCATACATATTGTACAGATCCTAACTATGTCCCAGAAGATGAATTACTAGCGCCACAAACATTTTCACAGGGAGAATTGAACGACCTGATCAGGGATTTAGACTTATCCAAAGAAAAAGCTGAACTTCTTGCATCCAGGCTCAAACAGAAAAACCTACTCGACAAAGATGTCTTAATATCTCACTATCGCAAGAGAAATTTGGATATCGCTCAACACTTCACCACTGATGGTCCACTGTGTTATTGTAATGATATAGAAGGACTCTATGCAAACCTATTACAAGAATATTCTTCCTCTGATTGGCGACTTTTCATCGACTCTTCAAAACGCAGTTTGAAGGTTGTTCTGTTGCATAACGGAAATCTAAAGCCTGGACTTCCAATTGCTCACTCCGTCTATCTCAAGGAAACCTTCGTAAATTTGCAGGAAACTTTGGAGGCAATAAAGTATAGAACATATGCATGGAATATCTGCGGTGATCTTAAGGTAATCGGGCTATTGATGGGTTTACAGCAAGGTTTTACGAAGTATTGTTGTTTCCTTTGTCTATGGGACAGCCGTGCAACTGGTGAACATTACAAATAATGTGATTGGCCGAAGAGAACCTCTGAAGTGGGAAAAACCAATTTGCAACATTCACCATTGGTTGATCCAAACAAAATTTTCTTACCACCATTTCATATAAAACTTGGATTAATGAAAACATTCGTAAAAACAATGGGCAAAACAAATTCAGCAGGATTTCAGCATTTGGAGAGCAAATTTCCAAATTTAAGCGAGGCAAAGATCAAAGAGGGAGTCTTTGTAGGACCACAAATCAGACAAGTATTCAGAGATGCAGATTTTGAGGATACTTTATCCGAACTGGAACTGAATGCTTGGAATTCTTTTAAATGGGTTTGTGAGAATTTTTTAGGAAACAAGAAGTCGTCGGATTATAGAGAAGGAGTGGAAACCTTGCTTAACGCATATGAGAAGATGGGCTGCCGCATGTCGCTAAAGCTTCACTTCTTGCACTCCCACCTTGATTTCTTTCCTGAGAACCTTGGTGCTGTAAGTGATGAACAGGGTGAGAGATTCCACCAGGATATACAACAAATGGAAACCCGATACCAAGGTTTCTGGAATGAGGGCATGATGTCCGATTACTGTTGGAGGCTGTTTAGAGATAATCCCAACAAGATATACAAAAGGGAGTCATACTCTCAACACCTTTAGATTTAGTTTTCTTAGCTTATCTTTCCACTTCTAACATTATATATATTCTCCCTAGTTTGTGAGTAGTTGATCTACTACTATGTTAAATAAAAAACAGCCATGACTATCAAATTTAGGAAAATACCAAAAAGTCGATGACTTGTAGCTAGAAAAATCTAGACGTGCTAGAAGGAATCTGAAAGCAGATTTGAATTCAGCGTAAAAAAGTATCTTAGAAAATGACAACGTAATACTTGATGAGATCGTGAAGTTAAATTTTGTTGACCTGTGTTATTGTACCGACACTTCTACCGATTCTGAAACTGTGATGGATTTGTCACATTCAGACTTCGAAAATGAATGTTATACTTCCCGCGGCGGGACTAAATGGTATTCTTCTACTCATTCGAATTGTCCAGATGTGCCTGTTAAGTGATATGACATTGTAATATTATCAAATTTTTCCTTTTAATATGAAAAAATCTGTCAAAAGGCCTAATTGAGAATATTGCAGTAAATATATGTGCAGAAGAGCTTCATTTAACGAGTTAGAACAAGAGATTGGATTTTTCCAAAGTATTTCGACAGCCAAAAACTAGCTGAGACTCGTAGGGAAATTTTGTGTGAAAAATGTGCAATTCCAAACTTTGAATATTTTGGCTTAATTTAACTTTAAAATAATTCCACTCCAAAAAAGTAACAATGACATATAATATGTTTGTAGAAATTCAAATGCATCAGGATAGAAACATGTATTGGCTTCTTTTATTTCACAATTAATTACAATTTTACTAATTTTATATTTACAATCATTATATACAAGCGCGCTTCGCTTGCTTGCGCTGCGCGGCTTGCAGACACTGCGTGTTCGCAGAGTCGCCCTGCGGGCGCGGGCGCCTGGAATCACTCAATCTAAACTATTTTTGGATTATTTTATCTATATCCTTACTATTAAAACTCGATTATTGTTTGTTTGTGTGTTTGTGTATATATATATATATATCTGTAACGAATTGATTGAAGAAACTGCTAGGCGTAGAAAGCTGATTTTTGGCATGTGGGAGTCTTTTGGCTATGGCTCCAGTAAGTTCTGAGTTCAGAGCAAAATGTCGACTCATCATGGAATTATGACGTCATTGTCACATTTTTAAAAGTTAAGCAACATAGTTATTCGAGCATAACTCAGCCATTATAGGAGATAGAAGGCTGAAATTTTAATAGAATCTGTATACTAACATATCTCACATATGATGCGACTTTTATCAAAAAATGATGACTCATCACTTTGTTATGACGTCATCATTACGCATCTCAAATTTTAAAATTGACAAATTTTGTGCTTTTTCGAGTGAAATCGGTTTTAACACTAAGATGGACATATTTAGAGATGTTATCTCCCTTATAATTAACCAATGTCACCTCCAGGCGACCGAAGGGAGCCTCCGGCGGACACGAAGTGTCCGCCAGCCGCGCAGCGCAAGCAAGCGAAGCGCGCTTGTACATATTGTAAACAAAAGTAAACAAATGATTTATCAAATCGTTCTGAAAATATCATATCCGAAATCTACACCCTTGAAAACCCCATGTCAACCGTTGGAAGCTTATTATAGCCTATTTTTGTAATGAGTTTACTTTATGTATCTAATGTAAACAAAAGTAAACAAGTAATTTATCATATAGATCTGAAAATATTATATTCGAAATCTACACCCCTGAAAACCCCATGTCAACCGTTGGAAGCTACTCAAGAATATTATACATAATTCTTCAAATGGTGTGAAAATATGCACATAATCTTTTTCATTGCTATGCACTCACTATATTACATTTCTATTTTACTCCAATGTATTTGCATTATAAAATAGTCGAATTTGATTGGTCAATACATTTTGTCACATTTCTCGGCGAGGTGTGAACATTTCGATTTGATCTTCGAACTTAATCCTAGATTCATCATTTGACACCTAAGCGCCAATTTTCATGTCTCAACGACTTACCAAATCTTCAATCAATTCGGACAAACAAAAAAATCCTAGAGTTTTAAGGTTGGCCTTTCCAATAATAGCTAACTTTTGACTTTTTCAAACGATTCATCTCATTTTTTTAGTGCAGATTTGAATCGCAGAGTTATCTGCAAAACTACATTAATAATTGAAATAATTCAACAGATAAAAATTTTTTGAGAAAATTTGGTCATTTTACAAGGAAGAAATCGGACGCAATGTGCTTACAATCATTTAGAAACTTTTCAAATTCATTCATAAATCGATAATCTAACTAATGATCAGACAAATTTTTGAAATTTTGAAAATTGAAAAAATTCACACCAAAACAGCCGAGGAATTTTATTTTTGGTAATTTTGACACTATTTTTTTCATAATTATCTTGTTAATCGTAATATCAAAATTATGTCTGTTCATTATGTTCTATTCTTCGAGATCTATCAAAAACCGTCGAGTTATCGCCCCTATGTTGAATTTTCAAAAAGTTATCACCTTTATATTTGCTGAAAAAAAGTCTCAGAAAATAGGATTTAAAAAATATGTATATATGTCCCTCAATTTCCAATAGTTTTAACTGCTTTAAAATATTAAATAACATGCAAATATCCTTATTCGACAACTTATAGCAATACTTAGATTCAAAATATGGTATATAAAAATTGTTCACCATCAAAAGTGTGAAAAACTGGTCATTGATGACTGACCACCCAAAAAATGACCACATTCGATAGTATCCGCCGGGATCCCACATCAATAACTTCTTTGAACAATGTCTGATAATCATTTTAATGCTAAATTCGTGCTCAGCACTAAATTTCCAGCAATTTTATATATATATTGACCATATTTGGATAAATTTTTGGATGTTCGTGCATAGCAACGGCTAGGAATTTTTTCCATTCTTGGCCGTTGCTAGGAACCCGCAGCCAAAGAATTTCTCCAAATGTGTCCAATATGTATATCAAATTCCTGGAAATTTAGTGCTGAGCACGAATTTAGCATTAAAATGATGATCTGACATGGTTCAAAGAAGTTATGGATACGAGACATTTCGGTTCAAAAATGTATCTTTTTTTGGGTTACACCAGGTGGTACAAGTGGCTCTAAGTGGAGAAATATCAGCATTGAAATTCTAAAAATAGAAATTAATGTTTAGAACCCCTTTAGGAATCTGTTTAGAACCCCTTTAGGAATCTTTTGGCAAATTTTTGTTAAAAAACAAAATGCCCTTAGGAAAGGCCAACCTTAATATATAAGATTAACTTGAAATGTCAAATTGGTTGCTATTAGAGTAATATTGCTAAAAGGGTAGTAGCTAACAAAGCAAATTCCACTGTAATTAATTTAGTATTCAAACACAATTTATTCAAAAAATGTGAAATTTCAGCCGATTTAGAACTACTTCATCCGTTTTCATTAATTTTAAAAGTTCGATTTGCTTATTATAAGAATACTTATGTATGATAAAGGGATCTTGTACGAAATATTGAACGTAACCTGGAATTGGAGAATCTGGGATTAAATAACGAAAATACCGTTGAGTAACTGTAGTATCTTCCATGAATGGATTAGAAAATCGATTTTTAGACTTAACTTCAGAGTTTAATCGTCTTAAAACAGTGTCAAAAAAATTTTGAAAAAATTTATAATGTCAAATCACATTCCTGCGTTGCTATGGAAATGTAATTTGACATATTAGGGCTATACCTCAAAGACAACAAATAATGGACACTGATATATGGTGTATTCTGATATATAATAGGGTACTTCTTACTTCTACACTCTGAATGCCTAAATATAATAGTTTTACAATTATGGAGCAAATTGTAATTTAGGTACACAAACTCAATGACTCCATAACTATGAAACTGTTATATTTAGGCATTCAAAGTGTGTTATTATTGGTGATTAAGAAGTACCCTATTATATATATCAGAATACATAATATATTAGTGTCTATCATTTGTTGTCTTTGAGATATAGCCCTAATATGTCAAATTACATTTCCATAGCAACGCAGGAATGTGCTGCATTCCAATCAAAATTTCCTGCATTGATTAAGCATTTATAACGTTATTAAGACGGTATAAGCTAGGTTTGAAAATCGCTTAAATATTGCATGTTGCGCAATATGATCATGAAAACACAATTTAACAACGGATTCGGATACACTAATATATTATTTATGTATGCTTGTAATAAATCCCGAAGGTCTATCGTACAGAGAAATACATTTTATTCTTGCTATTGTGAAATAGTATTAAGGCACTAGCCAATCCATAGTCCAGAAAATAAGGCCAATGCCAGTGCCTTAGTGTATTAAAATGCTATGATTTAGCATTTAATTTACGTTCAAGCTGAAATCCACTTACCACAACTACGAGTGGACTAAGCTCAAAAAAGCTATTGCAACAGGTATTCATGATCAAACTTGCGAATCCTAATTCTCCTCTTCTTCCTACTCCACCACAACCACCAACCATTCCTCAATCTAGGCCTACATCCCTCCTCCCCCGAGTGAGCGCAGCGAGCGAGGGGGAGACAGGTGCTCTGCACCTGAGCCACTTTCCTCTTCCTATTCCTTCTCTACTTCCTCCTCATTCTCATTCTCATATTTCTCCTTCCCTCTTGCCTAACACCATGCGTATTTCTACTGGTCGAAATCCATCCAAGCTTATTACTATCAAGCCGATTAAATCTTCCCCGCGTGGTCATCCTCATCTTATATCCTTCCATCTTCTCAACGCTCGAATCTTAGGACAAAATCCTCTCGTTTTCTTGACTATGTATCTGACCACCATCCTGACGTTGTTGCCGTTACTGAGACCTGGTTCACTTCAAGGGATGCGGCGGTGAGAGCAGAATGCACTCCATCCGGTTACCAACTCCTTGATCGTGCTAGGTCAGCACATCGTCAGTGTGGATTCACTGCGCTTCTCTGTCGTGATTCCTTCACGCTGAAGTGCAATGCATCTGGTGAAGTATCATCTTTTGGGTTCTCGGATTGGACTATCTCTTCTTCTGAAATCTCCCTTCGTATTATCCTAATTTATCGGCCTCCCTACTCAAGGAATCATCCTATTTCTATTTCTACCTTCCTTGATCAGTTTTCTTCTCTCCTCGAACCCATCCTCTTATGAAAGGAGCCCCTAATAATAACTGGAGACTTCAATATCCATGTCAACATCCCGTCTGAGTCTTTACAGTTCTCCGAGCTCCTGCGTTCTCTATCTTTGATCCAGCATGTGAATCAGCCAACTCATGAGAAGGGTCACATTCTCGATCTAATAATATCCCGTTCTGCAGACAACATCATCCTCTCTGATCCCTCTCCTGTCCATCTTTTCTCTGACCATTTCTCCATCTCTTGTAGTCTCTCGCTTTCCAAACCTTCTCTTTCCTCTCAGGAGGTTACCTATCGTTCCAAATCCATCAACCTCCCAATCTTTCTTGCTGATCTCGCTTCCTCTGATCTCTGTGCTCGCCCACCTGATCATCTTGAGGAACGTATTGTATCATATAACAGCACCCTATCCTCTATCTATGATCAGCATGATCCTCCGCGATCCAAAACCATAGTCACCCGTCCCCGTGTCCCTTGGTTCACCAGTAGCATCAAGCAAGCCAAGCGAGCGAGAAGGAAAGCTGAACGGAAGTGGCCAGTCTAATGACTCTGACCATTTGGCTGAATTCAAGCATCAGAGGAATCTTGTGACTGACCTGATGAACAGGGAACGTCGCAGTTTCTATTCTGATTAGATCAGTCAGTCCTGTCATGACCAGCGCTCACTCTTCCGTAAGGCTAACACACTTCTCGGCTTACGCCAGCAACAGGTCCTACCACCTCATGCTGATAAGGCTGCTCTTTCTCAGGAACTCGCCAACTTCTTTGTTCTTAAGGTAGATAACATCCGTTCCACCATTGATTCAAATGCATCGTCGTCTTCCGTTACCCCCTCAGATAATTCAAACATCGAATTCCAACATTCTTTCCACAAATTCAAAGAATTATCTGAGGAAGAAATTGTTTCCCTTGTTTCCTCTGCTCCTAATAAATCTTGCATCCTCGATCCTTTCCCAGCATCCTTGGTCAAATCATATCTACCCATCCTTACGAAAATCGTAAATGGTTCCCTCTCTACTGGTCATTTTCCTTTTCCCTGGAAGCGCGCCATCATCTTGCCCAAACTTAAAAGACCAAATCTTGATCCCATCTTCTCTAACTGTCGTCCACTTAGCAATCTTTCTTTCATTTCTAAGATCACTGAGAGGGCCGCTTCCATCCAGGTGGTGAATCATCTTGCATTACATCATCTCTTCCCCGGGACGCAGTCTGCCTATCGTAAACACCACAGTACGGAGACTGCGCTCCAGAAGGTCACAAACGACATCCTCCTCAGCATGAATCGCCAACACGTATCTCTTCTGGTTCATCTTGATCTTAGTTCAGCCTTCGACACCGTCGACCATACCATCTTACTCAACCGTCTCCAGTCTCATTTCGGCATTTGCGGCTCTTCTTTGTCTTGGTTTGAATCTTACCTCTCTGGTAGGACTCAATTCGTCTCGATTAAGGGTTCTAATTCCTTCAATATCCCGGTCCAACACGGAGTTCCTCAGGGTTCTTGTCTCGGTCCGCTTCTCTTTAGCCTCTATACTAGTCCTCTATTCGACCTCATTAGGTCCCACCTCCCCGACATGCACTGCTATGCCGACGATACTCAGGTCTATCTTTCTTTTAAACCCGGTTCCATCTCTTCTGAAGAATCTGCTTTCTCCGCCATCCAATCTTGCATCTCCGCGATCCGTTCCTGGCTCCTCACCAACAAGTTGCTTATCAATGATACCAAGACTGAGTTCCTTATAATAGTAATTACCTCGTCAACAACTATCTAAGGTTCAAACTGATAGCATCTCTGTTGGTGAGTCGAGAATCTCTTCTTCCAAAGAAGTACGGAATCTTGGAACCTGGCTCGACAATACCCTCTCCATGTCTACTCAGGTCAGCAAAGTTGCCTCCTCCTGCTTCTACTACATCTATAACACCCGGCGTATTAGAAAGTATCTCTCTAGGGAAGTCTGTGAAACTCTTGTTAAACTCTTATGACATCTCGTCTTGATTATTGTAACAGTCTCTTGTATGGTTGCCCCTCATCCCTCTTAGCTCGACTCCAGCGAGTCCAGAACTGTGCAGCCAGGCTTATCTACAATGTCTCTCGTACCTTTTCGTCATC
Source organism: Aphrocallistes beatrix (assembly GCA_963281255.1). NCBI lineage: Eukaryota > Metazoa > Porifera > Hexactinellida > Sceptrulophora > Aphrocallistidae > Aphrocallistes > Aphrocallistes beatrix. The sequence continues at coordinate 5,109,577 of OY725489.1, forward strand.
TCCTCCTCTTATTAACCTCCACTGGCTGCCTGTTAAACATCGTATCCTCTTCAAAATCCTCCTCATAACTTACAAAGCCATCCATTCTCTTGCTCCGGACTATATCATCCAGCTCATACAGGTTAAGTCATCCAATCGTACTCTACGATCATCCAACGCCATCCTCCTTGAGCATCCTACTATAAAATCTTCCAAAACTCTGGGTGATCGTGCAGTCACTTTAGCTGCGCCTGTTGAGTGGAATCTTCTGCCTCCTAGCATTCGGAATGCCCCCTCACTTCTTCTCTTCAAAAAACTCTTGGACACTTCCAACCCTTATTCATTTCAGATAAAAAATACAAGAAAACTTCTTCTAATTGATTGTTTCAAGGATACCGCCCTCAAAAAAACATGATTTGGCTTACAACATACTTGAAAGAAGAGCTATAAGAGATGTTAAGCGTGGGCAGGTATTTCCGTCTAGAAATACTTGCAGATTCCAAACCGTTTTTTATTCTCATTTCTAGTTTTTGAGATACAGCGTCTCAAAGTCTGTTTTTTTTTCGGTTGTCGCTAGCACATCTTTATTGTAGAAATCGAGTAACTAAAAATGTTTAGGACATACCAAGGAAACAAATGCTTCCAAAATTGAATCATAGATAGTCATCATATTTGCCACTCCGTAGGACCAAAATAAAGTTAAAATGACAAATACTTGAAATTTAATTGGTGTCTGAAAAAAGAAGGTCAAAAAGCGGCGAAATCAGGAATAAAATCACCAAGTTATAAGATATCGAAAATCTAGTGGTCCTAAGTTCTTTGGCAAATGATATGGAACAACTCGAGGATTGAAATTTTTAAACCTCTATCTCAAACAAATTTTGACGTGGCATTCACACACACATAAATTCGCATTTATACTGCTGATTTAGGTATATTCAATCCAAATATTTACATAAAATTGCAAAAGTACCTCAGTTTAGAATGAATAAAGAACTTCAAAAAGTATATTAGGAAGTTAGAGCGAAAGTCTACGAATTTTAGTTTCCAAGTTAGGATTTTCGAAAAATGCTACGTCATCATATGACAAATCTAAAACTTACATTCCGTAGGATGTAGTGCAATTATTATCAATGACTCATATATGTACCAAGGGATTGTATAGGAGCGCGAGAGGCTCCTTTAGGCGTATGATTTTAAGCCCGAAAGTGTTTGGGAGCGTGAAAATTAGAATATTTCTCAATTTACTATGTATTATAATGTTATTTATAGATTTAGGCGTATGAGAATGTATGTTTAGATTAGGAGCGTAGCTCTGCAGGGCTGTATAATACCCTGATATGTACCCTCATAAAAAGTTATATTCTCTCTTTTTGGAACCTAAAAGGGTTTTTTTGACCAAATATGGGAGTTTCAGGGCCATAACTTTCTAAGTAATCATCAAAAGTTCTCTGTATACATTATTAACGATAATAGTTTTCATTATTTAGCTCAATATCCACATTTGAATACATTTTTCATGATTAGATTCGGCATTTTCTAATATATTCAAAGTTCCCTTTTGAATTTGTATTACAATAAAATCAATGATTTATCGAGAAATATTTATTTTTGACAAAGGAACGTTTGAGGAACCTATATATTTTCTCATTAATCTTTCCATTAGGGATTATCCTTACTATTAAAACTCGATTAATGTTTGTTTGTTTTTGTATATATATATATCTCTGTAACGAATTCTATATTGCTTTACCTCAAAATAGAAATGTTTGTAGTGTACCTGCGATAAAAAAGTTATGTGTATAATTTTCACACCTTTATGTGCGTGGTAGCATTTGATGAATTTTGAAAAATTTCTAGAGACTAGTTTCAACTGTTTGACAAATAGGATTTAGGGTGTAGATTTTGAATGTCGTATTTCGAACCTTATATACTTTCATGGAGAGCAGGAAAGTTATTTGATAGCCTCTCTTTTAATCCTTTCGTATTTATTGGTTCTGGAACAAGTTTAAAAAAGTAATATTTATGTTTTTGAACGGAATTTGATTCGGAATAGGTAATAGTTGATTCTCTCTGCCATGAGAGCATATCACACGGATCTTTGTAAAGCCTGAAATTAAGGGGATTGGTTTGTTTTATTATTTCTTTACATAATATTTGAAGATTTCTTTCCCGCCAAAAGGGCACTCAAAATATTTGCTATCTGACAGCAACATCTACACTTCTACTATTTATCGAATCACTCGTGTGGTATCATTAACTGTAAAGTCTCTTCTATCTGAAATTTCAATTTTAATCTGGTGGTTGATGGGGCTAAACATCCCGGCTAAGATATACTGTACTATAAATTTCTTTTACTTGCAAATTTTACTCTTCTTTTTTATTTTCTAGTATACTTGGGGTGAATTTATTGAATAGATTGTAAGTACATATTATATTGAGATATTACCTTGCAATTTATTATTTATACTGAAAACCATGTTTACTTGTGGAACAATGTAACGAAAAAGTAAATTGTTGATAATCCGGTCCTATAATTAAGGGGACCGGATTATCAAATAGATCCATTTTATAACTATTACTCTAAGCAAAATATGACGTTTATGAAAATGGTACTTGTAGATTTATAGATCATTTAATGATCACACATCATTAGTAATTCATGTGGTAACATAAGGTGAGGAATATCTTATATTTAAAACGCTAGGATTTTTATGTCCGAATTGATTGAAGAATTGGGAAGTCGTATAGATAAGAATTGGTATGTAGGTGTCAAATGATGAGTCTATGATTAAGTTCTAAGATCTTTGTGAAATTTTCACAGCTCTGTAAAGAAATGGAAAACAATTTTTCAGAAATTTTCAAGTTTTTGAAAACTTATATGAATATTTTAATTTGATCATAGTGTATAGCAATAAAAGAGGTTACACTCGAACCTCTCTTATTCGGGCAGTGCCGGACCGGAGGGTGCCCGGATAACAGAATTTGCCCTGATAATTCGAAAACATGTCTATGCACACGAGGTTGTTCTATAAGATTTACGTACCAAGACAATATACGAGTACGTAAGTATTCAGTAAGCAAAACCCACAGTTTTACTAATTACATATTAATGTCAAAAAAAGAAGAGATTGATTTTTGGGTATACTTGCGCTTTTCAGCAGCCCTATCTCTCCACTTCGTTACCATTAACAGGTGATCCATCGGTACGTCACCTTGAGCTTCTAGCCATTCCAAGACTACTTCAAGGGCATTACATGCTTGTGAGGGGGATACATCTTGAGTTTGCTCTACATCTGAATCTGGATCTACTTCAGTTTGATTTTGATTCAATACCTCAGCAATAATATCTTCGTCTGTCAATTCTTGGTAGCCGAGATCATACTCACCATCACTAACAAGCCAGTCTTCCGAGTATTGCTGAGTTTGTTCATTCATTGTGTTTCCCAATTCTCGAAATATGTCGACAAAATCTGCGAATTCATCAATATCTTCTACAATTGCATCAGCCGAAGAAGATGAAGAAATAAGCAAATTATTTCAACCAAGCTAAGCTAGACTTTTAATACTCGCTTCCTCCCAAGCCCGAGCCGCATTTTTTGTAGAATAAAAATAAAACAACCCTATAACTGTCTACCACAGTATTGCAATCTATTTGAGAGTGTTACTTCTAAACGGTATGGGATACAGCTAATCGGATTCCAGATTCGAATAATACATATTCAAATTAGTCACAGGTTAATTTTTCTGATTAATCATTCATTCCTAACTTTATGTAATTATAAAGAAGTGCTACTTTATGCCATATACACCCATTTTGACCACTATACATGATGGCAATGAATTACCTATGGTGGCTCAGACTGATAATATTGTTCAATGAGTTGAGTAATTTATTAGTTATGTTCTGTCAGGCCAAAATTGGTCCCTCCGGGTTAAATTTGGTCCCCCCCGGACCAGTTTTGGCTGCCAAAATTAGTCCGGGGGACCATTTTTAGTGCAGTTTCTGCAGAAAGAAACCCTATAGCAAAGACGGTGTACCACATCAGTCCGTATGTATGTATCTCCATACGCTGCGAAATTTGAGTTTTCAAAAATTTAGTAGTCCCGACGTATTACAATATTCATATCTCACATGCCAAGTCATCCGCACTATCGGTCTACCATTTTTCTCGCAACAGTTCAACTATGACTAATTCCAATGTGTAGATTCTGGAATGAGATTTTTAGTATCTCTTTGAATTTTAATGTATTGCCCTTCATGAAAAAAATCCGACTTATTATTGTGTATGGGAAAGGATCAAGTGTTGAAATACTTTTGTCCGGTTGGTGTAGGATGAAAATACCTAAATGAAGTCATTTTGAAATTACAATACTCTTCCCATGCATAAATTTCACTATACGTAAAGTTAAAGTTTTGTGTCAATATTTTCTAGACACACCGTACTGCTTAGTATAAATATACCACAGGAGTATGAAATGAATTCCCATATACATAGTCAAATCCTTCGCTATTTTTTCAATACAAACGCGCTTTGCTTGCTTACGCTGCGCGGCTGGCGGACATTTTGTGTCCGCCGGAGGGGCCCTTTGGGCGCTTGGGATAAATCGATTAATTATAAGGGAAATAACATCTCTAAATACGCCTGCCCAACTGTTATAATCGATATCGCACGAAAAATCACCAAAATTATCAATTTTTTTAATTTTGATGAGTAATGATGACGTCATAACAAAGTGATGAGTCATCATTTTTTATGATAGTTGTATAATATGTGAGGTATGTTAGTCAACAGGGCCCTTATTCACTAAACTTCTTAACTTAAGTTTTGCTTAACTTTAAGCAAAAACTAAGTATTTGCTTAAGCAAATATTTAATTTTTAACTTAAGTCATGTCTGGGGTTGACTTAACTCTTAAAATATTTTGTAAATCGTGTTTCGTCGGTCTATAAATTATTATAAAAGCTTGTAGGCAGTTTGATTTATTTCTGTTATATGAATCATTGACGCGCTAGGAGTGTTATGTCAGTTCTATCATTGTAGTATTAAAATCAAAGTTGGCGAATAACTGCTAGAATATTATTAGAATACAAATGTTTTCGAAGAGTGATTGAGATGCGTGAAGAATCTAATTGTCTAAATATATTCATGACGTATTAAAATAATCTAAATGGAAGTTAGCGAATAACTACTATATAATATGATTAACAAACTACTACTATATATACTACTGCTGGAAACAAGAACAAAATAAATTCGAAAATAACCAAATACTAGAAGTTGGCTGTAGTCAAAAGAATAGAGTCAAGTTTAGAGAGAATTGAATCGCATATGCAGAGAATAGGAGATATGCTGCAATCTACCAGAGATGATCGCAAACCAAAAATCGATGTTATCTGCCTTGACACAGCCTCATATGCATCCATTCGCAGGACCATTTGCTCCGCCATCCTACCCTAAGAGTTTCCCTTCAGGACCTTTCTATCCTCCAAATTCCAGTGATTATTAATTACTATTTATGTTCACTATTTATGTTCACTACTCATGTTCACTTTGTAATCTTGATGATTTCAGATAACTAGTTATGATGTTGAGACAGTGAAGCAGCGTAATCAGGATAAAATTGTCGAAAATAATTTCTTTACATTAAAAATCATCGTGAATTGGGACATCATATCGGATCATCGAGACCCACCGTACTCTGAAAGTGTTCCGACGAAGCGGCTTCAACTGTATATTAAATTGTATTATTAAGAAAGGCTAATTGGAATTCAATACAATGTAAAGTCAATTAAAATTTAGATAAATTTGACATGCAATGATAAAGCATAATTTACTGGAAAAATTCAGTTACTATAGTTTTCCTCATTAGGATACCGTTTTCTGAAGGTTCCTGCAGATAACCAATTCCAGGAGTGGGTTCATTCATTGATGTTTCGAGTTCTTTCACGAGGCCATGGTCGATACACATATTATGCAGCACCATAGTAGCGATGATTATTTTACACCATTTTTCAGGGTTATAACAGAGAGTCCCTCCTGTTTTATCGGTGGACCTCCAACGACTCTTCCAAATACCGAAAGTACACTCAATTGTTTGACGAACTTTAACGAAAGCCCGATTATACCTTCTTTGCCCAGGTGTGCCTGGAGAAGTTATAGGAGTCATTAAATTAGTACGTAATCCATACGCACTATCACCTAAGAGCCACCCATGGACAGTTTCAATCCCACCACTTGTTTTCTCCCGGTTGATGCCTGATTGACGCCAAATAAAGCATCATGAGTACAGCCGGGCCATTTGACAACAGCATTGATGAAGCGAAATTCATGGTCACAAATTGCTTGGATGTTTATAGAGTGAAATCCCTTTCGGTTAACATAGATATCCTCATTTGTTGATGGTGCAAGGATAGGAACATGGGAGCCATCAATACATCCAAGAACTAGCGGAAACTTGTATTTCTTTAAGAAATATTCTTGAATGACCCTTTGTCGAGTTGTATTCGGAAATTTGATATATGCTGGAGCTATGCTAGTTAATGCTTTAGTCACAGTAGTTACGCATCTCGATACAGACGTTTGCGAGATTCCATGTGCGGATGTGATAACTCTCTGAAACGTTCCAGTAGCTAAGAACTGCAGAGCTACAGCTAGTTGTGTCGTTGGAGCAATTGAGTGTGAACGAGCAGTAGATCGATGAAGTTTGATGGAAATTTTGTTCAAGAGGTTTACAAACATATACTTAGTTATTCTGTATCTAGCGATAAAATCGAAGTCAGAATATGACTCCATTAGGTTAAGTCAATCCCTAAAAACTCTGGAGACGTAAACTATTTCCAATAATTTCAATTTCAATCTCAAGTAAACTTAGCGCAGAAGCCATGAAATCTAACTAAACTAGAAAATTTCTTCAGAAATTTATAACTATTTATTAGGACTATTGTTCATATCATCTAACCATGGAACTTGATAGTGATTACAGTATTTGGATGATTCAAAAGTATTAAATTCTTGACATTTTTGTAAAGCAAGCAAATTCATAGCTATTTCTCAAGTTAAGCAAATACTTAGTTTCGCTAAAGTTAAGCAAATACGTTTTTGCTTAAGTTATACTTAAGTTTTGTTAGTGAATAGGGTCCCAGATTCTATTAAAGTTTCAGCGTTCTATCTCCTATAATGGCTGAGTTATGCTCGAATAACTGTATTGCTTAAATTTTAAAAATATGACAATGACGTCATAATTCCGTCGTTTGATTCGACATTTTGCTCTGAGCTCAGAACTTAGTGGAGCCATAGCCGAAAGACTCTTACATGCCAAAGTCAGCTTTCTGTGACTGGTAGCTTCTTCAATCAATTCGCTACAGATATATAGTATATAGTATATATACAGTAGACTCCGCTTAATAGGGTCACTACGTATTTAATCGGGTCAGCTGCTTAATCGGGTCACTTTTGGCAGGACCGGAATAGCTCTTACACATAGAAGCTAATACTAAATATTTTCGGTTAATAGGGTTCTCCGCTTAATTGGGGCAAAATATCCCCTGACCGATGTGACCCTATTAAGCGGAGTCGACTGTATATAAATATTAATCGAGTTTTAATAGTAAGGATTAGCTATATAATATATTTGCATCCCCATATCGTTTAATAAAACATCATTAATTATGAATTAATGGCATAATCTAAATAAATCAGTAATCCTTTGGTCGATCCACCTTTCCACAAGAATTACTATCAGCTAACTTTCCACATAGGGAATGCTTGAAATATAGCCAAATTGAGGTTCCTTCAAAATTTTGAAAGAATTTCTCAACTTTCATATAGATATTCGTAAATTCTGTACGAAATATATTCAAATCGCTTTTATAAAAACATTAGAAGGGCAACCTTGTAAATTCAATTCAAAATATTATTTGTCCACACTTATTTGTACACAATGTTAATCAAAGCGTATTGTACGCGTAGATATTGAAGTACTAGTTAGTATATAGTAATAGCCAAAACAATATACATTGCAACAAAGGTGTATATATTGAGCATCATCGGGAACCTTGGAATTCCAAGAATCCCAAGGTTAAATACTCTAATTATTCTCAATTTTCGAATTAAAGTACATATTTGTATATATGTATCACAGATTAAAAATGGTGAATTCGCCACCCAAAGAGTGAGCAGGAACAAAACTCCTGAGGCACGGGAGGCAGTTGCCTTTGGCTTCTCGCTTTGGAGATTCTAGGTTGAACGCATCTCTTAATATTATTCATCATTTTTCAACCAAGTTGAGCAGTCCTGAAACCTTGTAGAAAGCTCCTCATTGAGAGAATCTCCAAATCGGATAAACTGCAATCTGTAGAGCACTAATACCTATCTACCTACCTACAATTCATAGATTTTATGTTGTTTTGTAAGAGCAAACTAGGTTCACGCCTCTTCAGGTAAGTATATAGTTGGCAAAAATAATCCATTTTTGTTGACAATAGATACATAAAGTAGACTCATTTAAAAATATGCTAGAGACTAGCTTTCAACGGTTGATCTGGGTTTATTTAAGAGTGTAGATTTCGAATCTCCTATGATCGAAATAATATTCTAAATATTTCTCATTTCTCTTTTACACTAGATAATGAATATAGTGATAATTTTGCTCCGGTTTGGGGTCATTTGATGATATTCCATACTAGTTTTATTAGAGATACACATATATTTCCCTGAAGTTCCCTCCCCAGGCATTATTACTAATTTACAATATCCAATATCCACTGTATTCCTAATGTTTTCATGAAGTTTCCTATTTATTTATTTCTCAGGCACAAGCTTACTCGAAATGTTGTCAATTTTTGAGGATTTACCTGTAAATAAAAAAGCCCTCGGAGGGCCGTTGGAAAAAGGCAACCGCTACCGAAATGGGTGAGGAGGAATGTGAAGTACCTCTGCATAAATTCAAAAATGTTACTATTCCATTTGATGGTTTGTAATTAGACGATAAATAAACAAAGGTAGCTACCATTAATCCAACCCTGATACTATCAAAGTCAACAAAATAAGAAGTTAGAGGCAGATCCATTATGAGTAAACGATTCAAAGAACTACCTCAATCCATATTCAGTTGATAAAGTGCCAAACCATCTATTGCACACACACTATCTATTAACTGCAACAAGACATCCAATATACCAATTAACCTTCCTCAAATTCTCACAAACAGTACTTGTTGTGCAGTAAGGTTATCACATCACAATTGAACGTACACCACCGCTTTCATAGATCTATTTTGCATGGAGAGGAACAGGGGATGGCTATTAGGGGAGGAGGAGGCCATCATAGTAAATCCACTTCTCCACTCCTCCGGGACGAGAAGCTAGAAGGAAGATTTCAGACTCTGCATAGCTTTACTTATATATTCACCTTTGTATGTATTTTGTAAAATATAATTAATATTTACTTATTTATTATTATTACGGCACAGGAGTTAAAGTATACAAGCGCGCTTCGCTTGCTTGCGCTGCGCGCCTGGCGGACACTTTGTGTCCGCCGGAGGTTCCCTTCGGTCGCCTGGAGGTGACATTGGTTAATTAAACGGGATATATCATCTCTAAATATGTCCATCTCAGTTTTAAAATCGATATCACTTGAAAAAACACCAAATTTGTCAATTTTTAAAATTTTGATGAGTAATGATGACGTCAAACTTCAAAAAAAACATCTTGCAGTCGTGATAACTCATCTCCATTCAGATAGGGTATTTGCAGGTTGGGAGGTGGAATAGAGCTATCTTCGACTGAAATAGCAAGGAGATCGGTACTTCTAAATATTGGAACAGTTTCTTGCTCCGAAGAAGACATTTCTTGTTCTGAAAAAGACATTGTAATTTGTGTTTGTATATTGTTAGCAATAAATTTCATTATTTTATAGCCATATTTATACCAACTATATTTCTTTAAACTTCTTAAAAATGCCTAATTTTAGATTCTAATTAGCAGTGAAGGAATTGGATTCTTGCCATGTGATTAGATTTGAAATAAAGCATATACAATATTGTCTATTTTTAGACTCTAGCTTCTATTTAGCACTGAAGGAATTGGATTATTGCCATGTGTTTAGATTTGAAATAAAAAATGTCGGTCGACAGACCAATAGTGCAGCTCCAGGAAGTGACTCGAAGGAACAAGAAATATGAATATCGGAATACATCGAGAAAAATTCATCTTATAGCATTCAAAATGTGCTGAACAATATCAAAATACTCCAAGCATCTACCTAGAATTGAAAGTGTAAAGATATTCCTTGGTCAATATTCAGCTGCTACAGCCATTTAATTGCATGCACACAATCTAACTGCAAAATACATCTAATATTGCAATTGACCATTGAGAATTTATCACAAGCGCAATATTTCAACATTAAGACCATCCAATCACAATTGAATGCATCCCACCGCTTTGTAGACCTATTTTGCGTGAAGAGGAACATAGGGATGGCTATTAGAGGAGGAGGAGGAGGCCATCATTTATTAACAAATTATTACTACAGTCGAAACCGTTTTTTCTTATTTGTAAACTTTATATAAATATTATAAACAAAAGCAAACGATTAATCTCTCAAATGGATCTGAAAACGTAATATACTAAATCTACACCCCTGAAAACCCCATGTCAATCATTGGAAGCCAGCCTCTAGCCTATTTTTATAATTTGTTTTTGTATATATCAACATTTAATAGCTCATAAAGTATTCACATTGTTTCTTTTAAAGTGCGAAAGTCGGAATCCACATATTAACATATCCTACTAGCCTTTCGCTTTTAGCTTAAAATAAGATTTTTTTCGAAAGGTAGTATATAATGTAATATGTTAATCCTTACTATTAAAACTCGATTAATGTATATTTATTTATTTATTCGTGTCCGCCGGAGGCTCCCTTCGGTCGGCTGGAGGAGACATTGGTTAATTATAAGGGAGATACGTAACATCTCTAAATATGTCCATCTTAGTGTTAAAACCGATTTCACTCAAAAAATCACCAAATTTGCCAATTTTAAAATTTTTGATGCGTAATGATGACGTCATAACAAAGTGATGAGTCATCATTTTTTGATGAAAGTCGCATCATATGTGAGGTATGTTAGTATACAGATTCTATTAAAATTTCAGCCTTCTATCTCCTATAATGGCTGAGTTATGCTCGAATAACTGTGTTGCTTAACTTTTAAAAATGTGACTGACGTCATAATTCCATGATGAGTCGACGTTTTGCTCTGAACTCAGAACTTACTGGAGCCATAGCCAAAAAACTCCCACATGCCAAAAATCAGCCTTCTGCGCCCGGCAGTTTCTTCAATCAATTCGTTACAGATATATATATATATATATATATATATACAATAATCGAGTTTTAATAGTAAGGATTTATATATATACAAGCGCGCTTCGCTTGCTTTCAATGAACAGTCCCGTCCGAAATTCCATAATATTGAACCTGTGTATAGCGGTCACCTGCTCAACGCGGCCAGCGGCCACCCGTTTGTAGTCCCTTACTGACCCTAAAACTGTCAATAACGGCCACTACTTGTCTATAACAACCATCACCTTTTTCATTTTTTTGTGTTTATTACTCGACCTGTTACGAACGATAAACAAGTTTCATGTAATTACTTTAAGTAATGGATTTCTAACAACTTGATATTTATTGCACTACGTTGATACCTTTGGGGGTCAGACAATCACCTGTATATAACGGTCACCTGTGTATAACGGCCAATTTTGTCCAGTTCCTTGGGTGGCCGTTATATACAGGTTCCACTGTATATATACACACAAACAAACAATAATTGAGTTTTAATAGTAAGGATATATATATATATATATATATATCTGTAACGAATTGATTGAAGAAACTGCCGGGCGCAGAAAGCTGATTTTTGGCATGTAGGAGTATTTTGACTATGGCTCCAGTAAGTTCTGAGTTCAGAGCAAAATATCAACTCATCATGGAATTATGACGTCATTGTCACATTTTAAAAAGTTAAGCAACACAGTTATTTGGGCATAACTCAGCCATTATAGGAGATAGCAGGCTGAAATTTTAATAAAATGTGTATACTAACATATGTATCTAACATATGATGCAACTATTATCAAAAAATGATGAGTCATCACTCTGTTATGACGTCATCATTACTCATCAAAATTTTAAAAATTGACAAATTTGGTGATTTGGACATATTTAGAGATGATATATCCCTTATAATTAACCAATGTCACCTCCAGGCGACCGAAGGGAGCCTCCGGCGGACACGAAGTGTCCGCCAGCCGCGCAGCGCAAGCAAGCGAACCGCGCTTGTAAATTATAAAACATTCATATTATTACTTTCAAAGCGCGAAAATCGGATCGTACATGGTGAAATACCTTACAATAGTCTTGAGATCTTACTTATATCTTTAATTAAACTAAGCTTTGGTGTGGTGCTGTTAAAATATGAATATCCTTACTATTCTAAATCGATTAATGGTTGTATGCTAAAGTCAATCTGTGTAATCAGTTATTTCATGAAGAGCCTAGTGATTTCACGAAATGCCTATTAATTACGTGAGATCACTACGCATTTCATGAAATCCATATATATATATATACAGTGTGTCCCGAAATTATTGGCAGTAAACTTTAACTTAATGTAGTATCAAACGAGTACTTAGAAAGAGTATTATAATTTCAGGATAACTTCATTTATGTATTTTCTTACTATATTTACATCGTTTTGAGTCACACTATCATACCATGTGATTACCCAGCATCTTTTCTGAAATATCTAAGTATGTACATATCTTGTAGTTGTGCAATTCTTAAGTGTTTGTTCAAAGGACTCGGCAAGATATAGGCTCTGGAAGTCAGAATTAGGGGTGTGTCAGTGATTATCCTACAAAAATCAAATTTCGAGAGAAAAAAAATGAGAAAACATAATTGTATTTGTAGTCAATCCCCACAAATAGCACTAATTATTAGTTATTCCGTTACTTTAAACAAGTTAAGTTCATAATTTTTAAGTTTATGGGCGAAATTCCACTTTTTACGTTGTTATTCTCTGCGAGCGTCAAACACACCCCTAATTCTGACTTCCAGAGCCTATATCTTGCCGAGTCCTTTGAACAAACACTTAAGAATTGCACAACTACAAGATATGTACATACTTAGATATTTCTATAACTAAATTAAGCGGTATAGAAGAAAACATTACTATACCATAGCAAATAGTGATTGGGATTTTGACAAAAACTGAGGCATAGAATGAGTTTGCATTTCAGAAAAGATGCTGGGTAATCACATGGTATGATAGTGTGACTCAAAACGATGTAAATATAGTAAGAAAATACATAAATGAAGTTATCCTGAAATTATAATACTCTTTCTAAGTACTCGTTTGATACTACATTAAGTTAAAGTTTACTGCCAATAATTTCGGGACACACTGTATATGTAATATATATATATCGGAAATATCCACTCATCATGGAATTATGCCGTCATTCACACCTTTTTTCAGTTTTGACTATAAATCAGCCATTTTAGGTCATAGAAGGACGAAATTTTAATACAATGTGTATATAAATATATCTCACATATGATGTACACTCCGCTCTCGTTTATCCGAACTTCATTCTTGATTTAATCATTTTCCAAACATCATTTTATCCGTACAGTTCGGTTAATTTGTCAAGCTTAATCTTATCCGAACAAAAGTATATTGTACTGTATATATTGGGTTACCATACTTACGTATTTTTATAGTACAATATATGTGATAATACGACAACCAATATAATTTCTTACTTATCTTTCGTTTGTTCATCTCTTCATCTAGTATACTAAGATTATTTATGAGTACGTACCCACATTGTGCGTGAGACATATTATAGCTCATCTGTATTTTCTATACGTACGATATATGCACTTAGTTACTTATTTCCTTTGTAAATTTGTACTTATATTTTAACTGTTAGCTAATTGTTTTTATGGCTCAGGTTTCCGAAAAACGTAAGAGAAGGGTTCTGACTATTGATGAAAAACTAGACATTTGTGAGATGATTAAAGAAGATTTTTCTTATTCTGTTATTTGTCAAAAGTATGGAATTGGAAAATCTACTGTTTCAGACATTAAGAATGGAGAAGATAAAATACTTAGTTTCAAGGACAGGATGATAACATTCGATAAGAGAACTGCTAAATGTATGAAGCTTGGGAAGTTTTTTGAATTGGATGAAGCTCTCTACATGTGGTTCAGGCAAGAAAGGGAAAAAGGATGTCCAGTTAGTGGGCCACTCTTAGCTGAAAAAGCGAACATTCTCTATAACTTACTTTATCCAGAGAACTTAGTAACATTTACAGCTAGTTCCGGATATTTGACAAGATTCAAGAAGCGTTATCATATACGAAATTTATATATAACAGGAGAGAAGTTATCTGCGGATATGGAATCTGCCGTTATTTTCGTCGATGAATTTAAACTTTTAACTACAGGCTATACTTCTGATCAGATTTTTAACTCGGATGAAACTGGCCTATATTATCGCACTCTACCTGACAAAACTTTAGTATCTTGGTTTGAAAAATCAGCTGCAGGTTACAAACAAATAAAGGAACGCATCACAATTAATGTATGCTCAAATGCTAACGGTTCTATAAAATTACCACTTCTTGTCATTGGGAAAGCTGCAAAACCACGTTGTTTCAAAAATATAGCAGTGAACTCGCTTCCTGTTGTATATGTTGCAGTCAGAATGCGTTTCCAGTCGAAACGCGTTTTGACTGACTTTCTAGTCGAAACGCGTTTCGACTAGTCAAAATGCGTTTCCACTGTTAATAGAATATCATGGGTTATTTTTAACTTCAGTGTACTAATTTAAAGTAAATGATGTTGTTTTCAGCACAATAACGATCTAATTTTAGGATTCAAATTGTCTTTATTCATTAAAATAAGTTATGCTCATTCCCAAACTTCGCAATCAATTCGCAATCGAAACATATGATAAAGAAGAAAATAATGGTATCAAAACTGGTCATATTCAATTGCGTGTCAAGCGAAGACGGTTTCGCAATAGCAACAAAGACAGCTTAAGGGATTAGTTTGAGCTGTCTAAATACGTCAATTGGATGGGCAATACTTGTAGGCATTTATTTCTTGAGAAGATAAATACAGAAAATTATAACAAAAGACAATACAATCACAGTCATGATATCCCCTCGGGAAAAGTTCAACAATTCCATTGAATCCTATCAGTCTGTCCTCAGTTGAGCTCAGATTACAGATATCATCCGCATTTATTCTGATCCTCCCCCTGTCCAAAAAGGAGCTGATCGCCAAATGTACTACAGGATTAGGAAGAAATATGTAGTAAAACAGTCGCAATCTGTTAAATTCCTATATAGCCAAGTGCAAAACTCACAGGATCTATTGAGAGTTGTATCCAAATAATCGCTCTTCGAAACACTTGAGGCTGTCCACACTGAGGGAGAAAAGCATCTTGGAAGAGACCGGATGTCAGTAGTGCTTAAACAGAAGTATTCCGGCATTTCCAAAGAAGTGGTCCAATTATTTATCAAATCGTGTAGTGAGTGCGAACTTCAGAAATGTAAAAAGCAACTGAAATCTACGGTCACAAAACCAATACGTAGTTTAGATTTTGCTTCGAGGGGCCAAATTGACTTAATCGACCTGCAAAATACACCAGAAATTAACAGGTCATACAACTTCTTAATGGTATATCAGGACCACCTTATCAAATTTATTATGCTCCGCCCTTTGAGAAGAAAGTCAGCACAAGAAGTTGTTGATAATCTTCTAGACGTATTTTGTTTGTTGGGACCACCGCACAATCTACAGAGCGATAACGGTAGGGAATTTAAAAACATCAATCTTGCAACCTTTATTCGAGAACAATGGCCTGAATGTAAAGTGATCCATGGAAAGGCGAGACATCCTCAGTCACAAGGCTCTGTTAAAAGGGTAAACAAAGAGATAAAAAAGGTGTTAGGATCTTTTATGCGGAAATCAAAAGATCCATGTTGGGTTAAATATGTAAATAGAACCCAGTACTCAATCAATACTAGTTCACATTCTACATTAGAGTATAAGACTCCTTACTGAATCCTCTTCGGTCGGGAGCATGTACAGGGGCTTGAAGAGTTTGGAATCCCAGATGAAATTGCTGCAGATGTCACTACAGAAGAAGAGATTAATCAAGTTTCGATATTTTGTTTTGTGCAAGGTGACAATTAAGTTTTGTTACCCGTAAGCGTCAACTAATAAGTCGTAAACAAATCAACTGATTAGAGAGTCGTCAAATTATACTTAACAGAAAATTTGCCTCATTTCTTAATCATATTTCCAGTATATCCACATTGTTTCTCTGCCATTCTACACATACTCCCACATAATCATTTGATAATTTTTCCATCTTCTTTCCAAATTAGCCTTTATTTAGTGATAAGTTAACTACTAAATCGTAGAATTGTATGCCCTCTCTTGTCATTGTTAGATACTCTCTGCAATATTTGACTCTCAAATATAAAATTCCGCGTCCTCTCCTTTTAATTGCCAAACAAATCAGATGAGTGGAATTTTTGAGGTATATCTTAGATATAAACCCGACATTCCAATTGCTAAGCCAGAATTTGTTTTGAGACATGAGGTGTAGTGAAGTTTGCTTGAATATCCACTTCAAATATTGAATATTCTTCGATCAGCGTTCTTGAATTTCGTCTCTAAAATAAATTTTCCCTTTGTTTCTGAATTCATTTCATCTTGGTGGGATATAAATCAATCTTAAAAGTATCTCAACATTTGTTGACTATTCATGAAAATATTAGTGAGACAAATCTTGTCTCTTATCTCGATTCTTAATTATTGTAAAAAGTATGCTGTATATTTTGGAAAACGCATATCTAGTTATTCTACTAGATGATAAATTTCGAAATTTCGCACTGAAATACAGAAATCAAAGCTACTTGCGGCTCTATCAAAATGTAACATACAAATAATTGTCACCTTATATTAGTAAGTTAACTATTTAAGTTAATAACTGAAATCTAACTTCCCTCAGGTTCCTTGCACACGCTAAGGAGATGGACGGTGAACAGACCATGACCAACACAGATCCAGTGAATTCTGATGTTGTCAACGTTCAAGAAACGCCCAGCTTTCTCTCTGACGATTCCTACATGCAAGACATAAATCAAGAAAATATTAGGTTTAATGTTAACATGGATTACAACTCTCCTAACTCACCAGCTAAAGAGCCCACCATTTCACTTGAACATTCTCTTCCGTACACACCAATTCCCTCGAGTTCTTATTACACTGCTCCTCTCCTGTTGGGCGACCAAGATGGGCAAGATATTGAACTGGAATCACAAAGTTGCAGTAGAGCTCACCATTGTCCTGGCTGCGATCTTCCTGTCCATACCATTTGTGGTCAACCAGTTGCAGGTCTTGAAGGGTTTGGGAGTCCTGTGTGCTGTGTGAGCTGTTTCCTAAAAGAAAGAGAAGGTTCGCACAATCAAGGCCGAACATCTGCAAAACGTGGACAAGAAAAGCAAATACAAAGAATGGAGAAGCAAACACTAAAGAAGGCGAAGCAACTTGACATCGGTGACAACATACTTGTTCATGTTCCTGAGGTTGATAAAATGTCACCGTTTGATCCACCCAATATTTCCGGTGTTATAACGGAACGGAACGAAGAAGGGTGCCTAAAATTGGTAGTAGTGCAGGAACACTAGATAGATCTTATCTCCCTTCAGAAGTGGGATTTTCTTTATCACATTTTCTCTCCCTTGAGGACGTTCCTAACGTGATCGTCACACTGCGAAAATCAGTTTTGACCTCTTCTCTCGGCAAAAGCAGACTCTTTTGCCATTGTACCAGCGGATGTGGATCTAATCGCTGTAGATGTAGACGATTAGGAAAGATATGTAACTATAAGTGCCATAAGAAATTAGCGTGCCATAACAAGTAATGTTGCTGTTTTACTCTTACTGTAATATCTTGTTATTGAATTGACATCAGTACATGCCTAGAAAATGCAAATATGAACTACAATATTTAGGGGATAAATTTCAAGTCATCATTAGACTTAATTAGGGGTGGTACGAAGAGGGACTAGGGTAGGCTGTTTTGAGAAGGCTTAATATGGATCGATTATCAACGAATATTTGGTTATACATTTATTTGACTATTTTTGGACAATATAGCGTTGAGAACAATTAACAAGTTATCAGTGTCAATTTCATTGTTGTTAAGGAATATTGGAATATATGGATAAAATGGTAATTATCTTGACTTCACCAAGACCACAGAAATTACAGGTTGCTCTTATCGCATTTCTTCTCAACTGTCTGCATACGCGCATGAGCTCAATGCTTTCGGACTAATGGCATGATTCCGATACTCTTCAAATATTAACCATGTCGGGACATAATCCCCTAGTCTTTTGGAGCAGGGAATTACGTATATTTATCTAGGTTCGTGAAAAGAACATAATATGGTCACTGTTTGTTGGAAACTTGTTTCAGCCGCCCTGCCCACATCTAAATTTTTGTACTGCATTTAACGTCAAATTTGTTTTTATTGCATCACTTTTTCATTCATTTACATTGTACATCAATTGTAAAATACAGATAATTTCTACTAGAACAAGGTCTAACCTTTGGTCGCGCATAGAAAACATAAGATTAAGGATTGTGTTTCATATATGGAGGAAATTATACATTTTCACCATCCATATTAATAAGGTTTTGAGATATGTTGCTTGCTATGTCTCTATTTCTCTTGAAAATTCCGAAAATAATTTAATAGCAAAAATGAACGGAACAGGAGCAAGAGTTTCTACTGCTGAAATTTTTCTCCACCTTTAGGTGCCACCTTGCTATAACTGACCCTAAATCGAAATATTGAACCTTTCTGTTGGATCTTAACTATTCAACGCATTTAATAATTTATCCATTTCATTCTTTAACGATGTTAAATTATACTAATTCACTTGTATATCATAGGATGTCAGTAACAATATTTTTGCAAGGTAATTGATATAATTAAATATGAGATGATTATGAAATGCTGTCCGTGTCCTCACAAGACATATTTGAGGAGCTGAAACAGGTTTACTATTAACAGTAGTGGCCTTACTATATATACTACTAGCAAGGCCGTAGGCGCCAGGTTTCAAGTGGTCCGGTTGGGATAAAAAGTGGTCCAGTTGAAACCAGTCCGAATGTACCAAATTGTGCTTTTGGCACATAAAATTCTTCAAAAGTGGTCAGATTGAAACCGGACCTACAGTCCCGATGGTTACGGTCCTGCTGACTAGTATACAACTAACTTCTCGCTTCTGGCAATCAATAACAATTCCATGTTCATCATGAGTATCGGTTATAAAAATATTCATCCACATGCTATTGGGGAATTCCATGTCAAAAAACCAATAATTTCACCACCATCAACCGATTTGTCTGAAATTTGCTGTGCGACAAGCCATTGATATGTCTTTACTTTTGTGGAAATTTCAGATCAATCGGTCATGTGGTTTTTGACTTATGACGTCACAAAATTTGGAATTTTTGCTGTTTGGCCAAGGATTTTCACAATGGTAAAACCACCATCCCATATTAAACTCGAATAACTCGAAAAATATTCATCATACTCTTTCAGAAATTGCTATACTTATGTTATTATATATGGAGAATACGAAAATCATGAGTAAATTCAGTTTTGAGTTCCTTTTCTTTGTGAAAACTGGAACTGAAACCAACCCCGGAAGCAAACCGGAACTATGACGTAACAAAAATGTATATTTCGGAAACTGTTTTATTTTTTGGTATTTTACTGTTGATAGTCATAATTCATTGTATAAAAAAATTCAGTTGGTTTCCATGTGTTCTCTTTGAGTTATTCACATTTTTGTACCTGTAAACGCTTTCTATATATAACTAAAAATTTTATCCCTTTTTGAAAATATAGCATTCACCTGACAGCTCTCAATTTCTATCATTTTGAAAATGCTTTTATATCTTCCTCTATAATATCACTCATTCTTACAACATTCTACAATTGATATGTGCATTAGGAATTATAAGTTGTATATTTGACCGCAGACAGACTAAACATAACAGTGCAATGCTGTTGTTGCTATGTTCTAGGAATGCAATAAATATCACTAATGAGTTGAAAAGTTAGTTTAGGAGGACTAATATTTGCTGAACAATCCGATATTTAGTCCGAACATAGCACTCTGTATGTAAGACCGCCCATCTAAATCTCAAAATTGAACCAGGGATGCGGTCGAAGATGGTTGATCGAATACATGATCTGCCAAAACTCATGAACGACGCAGAATAGAGCTTCGAAATGTATTAGCAGCATATATAAATATGACACCAAAGTATCCATATCCGTTGTTAAAATTTTGATTAGTCATCATATGATTGCACAATAGGTTATATTTGAGACAAATTTTGTGATTTTCAGAGGTTGTTTAAGGGCACTTCTAAATTGTTGTTTTATTATAGTTTTTTCATATAGAACTGAGCTGTGAATGGGTTGATGCGAAAAGTTTGATTTTTTTTCATGGACTGTTGCTACATTCCAGCGTTGCTATGGAAACTCATCTTGATCAGTTGAGGTCATATCTTGAAAACCGCAATAACTTTGCATTCAAATTTGATCTAATTTGATAGCCAATATACTACTTCCTATAACGCCATAACATAATC